>JAOUZG010031484.1:1649588-1699196 GCA_026289955.1 Argiope argentata | reverse complement strand
AATCTCTTAATAAATCTCTAATATTTAATTCAAATCTCTAAATAAATGTCTTAATATTTCACTCAAATCTCAAATATTTAATTCAAATCTCTAATTAAATCTAAATAAATCTATACTTTCAAATCTCTAATTAAATTAAATAAATCCAATATTTCACTCAAAACTCCAAATAAATCTCTAATATTTAATTCAAATGTCTAAATAAATGTCTTAATATTTCACTCAAATCTCAAATATTTAATTAAAATCTCTAATTAAATCTAAATAAATCTACAATATTATTCAAATATCTAAATAAATCTATAATATTTAATTAAAATCTCTAATAAAATCTAAATAAATTTGTAATATATAATTCAAATCTATAAATAAATCTATAATATTTAATTCAAATCTCTAATAAAATCTAAATAAATTTGTAATATATAATTCAAATCTATAAATAAATCTATAATATTTAATTCAAATCTCTAACAATTAATCTCAAATTCCCTTTACTCTCTAACAAAATGTCTAATAAATAAATAACGGAGATGCATGTTTTTATATATCTATGTATTTTAGCACGTTGGTGCTCTACAGATGAAACTTTTTTATCAAGAGTTTCTAACTTGATACTTTCTTTGAAAGTTCAGAATGTGCATCCTAAAGTGATATTTTTTTCAAATTTTAATTATAATTTCTATTAATTAAAAACTTAGCAAAATGTTACGGTTTTCTATGATAACGTCAAGGCTTATACTCTTAAATAGATTAATTCAGAAATAATCGTGAATTAACTAAATAAATGAAGCTTTTACAATAGCTAACTAACTAGATATTAATATTAAACAGATTCGTTTAGTAAAATATTTTAGCAACTTTAATAAAAAAAATTAATTTATATTATATAAATCATTAAATGATATATTAGTGACATATGATATTTTGTACTTGGTTAATATACAGAAATTAATTGAGATATGATACATTAACATATAGAAATTAATATGAAAATGCTTATATAATTCACCTTTTATTTTTAATTTTTAAAATTATTTATTTCATTTTTTTATTGTTACAACGAAAACGTTCAGCTTAGATGATATTAAAGCGAAAAATCGCCAAATAATGTAGATTTCCGTCAAATTTCTTTGGCGGTTTACTTTAGCGATAAATGGTATGATTTGCAAGTTTTGAATTTGGTTAAGATATTAACTGCATGGATTAATCATGTGTTTTCTAGGAGCAATTAATAGAAATAATGTGAGAAATTTATAAAATAAAGAAGACAAATACACATATATGGGGTTGAAGCCGAAATTTTATTTTTTGAGTGAACCAGCTATTGCAAATTTTGACTATTGCATTTTTTATTATTTTTTACAGAAAGTAACTATGCAGAATATTTTCTTTGGTGTTCCATGAAGCAAGTGCCAGAGATGCCGTCGCCGAGTCAGAAGATGCCGAGGAGCGAGATCCAGTCTTGTGTGTCCTCACAAACCACTGGATGTTCAACCAGAAGCAAGTTCCAGAGCAGAGTCGCCACAGTTTACGATATCGGTTCATTCATTAATATCAACACCCGGTGCCAGTCTTGGATGTCCTTTCATTCTTCAAATTAGATGTCCACCAGAAATTTTACAAAATAGTCAAAGTCCGGGATACCTCATAGAGGCAGAAGTCAAAATCGGGTAGGCCTTAAAGTGCAGGCTTAAATGTCATAGTCCGTGGTGCCTTCATAGGGCTTTATACAGTCACAGTAGGTATAGTATCTTCACAATATCAGAAGAAGCTAATTATCTTCGAATAAAAATAAATTCCGCAGTGATAATAATAAAAATAGAGTCCGCAGTGATAATATATATACAAACAAAATATAAAAAATAAACACTATATACAATATTTACACGAGTATTTACAAAACACTCAAAAAACGACGAGGAGATAATGGATTGACTTGAAGATTTCCCATTGGCTGTTTTTCATTACTGAGGAAATCTCAATATGCAGAGAATTCTTGAGAAATAACTGTTGCACGTGGTGAGCAGATTGTTTTGCAGTTTATGTTCAGATATTTTTCGGTGGTTTTATTAGTAATTGTCTCTTTATAATGAAGTTTCAAATATGAAATGTTTCAAAAAATTTATCTTGTGCTTGCAGTTCAGATGATAAAAGGTAGAAAATGCAATGAAGTCTGAGCTATTTATCCAAAGCTGTTTCGTTTCAGTTCATTTGGTAGATATATTGCAAGTATTGCACAGATATTTGCCGGAAAATCATCATAATCAATTCGGTGTCAATGTTCAAAGTGAGTAAATGATGTTTCACAACATATTTGGCAAGAAGCCACATATACTCAGATGCAGTTTTCGTTTCGTGAGTCGTAGTCGACACATCCTTCACCTCAACAATCTCAATAAATTCAATTCCCGTCTGAAAAGCTGCATCTTGACTCATTTTGCGTTTAGAGTCGAAGTTGATAAAAAGCATGATAAAAAGCACGTACGGAAAGAGGTGGAGGCAATAAAAAAAGTTAAAGTTGCAGAATATTTGAAACAAGCTCCACCACCAGGAGAGCAAAACGCAAACAGCAATCACGATCTCCTTCGTCATTTCGAATCACAGTTTTTTAAAACCACAAACACTTTGAAAAATCAAACGTCGCTTTTCCAAAGAAATAAAGCTCACCGTATCTCAAGAAAAGCAAGCAAATAATGAATTATTATTCACATAGTTACGTCTTTGCAATATTGTTACAACCGTTGATTATTATTTCGCTATTGTTGCACTCTATTAAAATAAGTAACAAACAGTATTTAAACATTATTGCGTATCATTGTTTAAAGTAACAATTAACACCCATCTATTAATTGGTACGAAATATTTGGAATGTAATATTATTTTTAAAGGAGGGGGGTATTTTAGAAATGTTTCTTTTAAAATTTTAAAAAAAAATGCTTATTTTTTACATTAAATATATATAATAAATCGAACAATATGACTTTATCTCCCTTAACAAAATCCTTTTATCTGAACTTCTCAATGTTATGCACTAGAAACAACCGATTCTTTAGAAGTAAACATTTTTAAAATTCTATCTTAATCGAAAACAGATTTTTTTGTGTGTGAAATAACAAGTGCATAATATAGGAAAAACAAAAGGATGAAGTTTAAATTTGAAGATTTCATAGCGTTTTAGGTTAAAGTTTTATAACTTACTAGTCATTTTTAAAAGGCCAGCTCTTCAATAATCATGTTAATACTATTAAATAATCTATTTGTATCAAATGACTTAATCGGTCTACGCTGTTAGACCAAATCAAAGAGCTATTTGCACAATAAACATAGACTCTTTCTGATTGGATAGTTATGTATGCAAAATGAAAAATTCGTTAAAAAATATCTAAAATGGTTCGTTAAAATTTTATGCTGCAATGTAACTCAAAAACGGAAATTAAAAGGGAATTAATAGCCATTCATGACTCATTTAAATTTCAAGATTTTTCAAATGAATCAAAAACAGACAATTGCCCTTCAGGTAATGTCAAGAGAATTTTGTTGAGAAAGAATGAAATAAAATAGTAGGGATCTGTCGTCGCTTTATTCTGTGCTCGGTCTTGAAAATGGAAGTCAGATAGGAACCGCCAGCCATTTATAACCCATTTAAACATCGTAAGCTTTGAAAAGGAATAAAAATTAAAAAGGATCAGTAGTGCGGTAATATTGGGGAAATTTTGTAGCGTCCTTTTGACGTGAATACGTTTCTAAATTTGCTACCATACGGGAGCAATCCAAAAAACCTAGTGATAACAAAATCGGCTGGGGGGGGGTACAGTTTGGCGTTGTAGTTTCGAATCTATCCTCTACTTCCAAAATTAAATTATACCACTGGATAGCTAAAGATCCAAAGAATCCATTGCAGTAAACGAGAACAGTGACGCATCGCGCGCGGTGGAGAGGGAAGCGTCGCCATTTTGAGGTTATTTTACTGCGTATCGAGGGCGTTATTTTACTACTATGAATATGCGTTATTTTACTGCTA
This sequence comes from Argiope argentata, assembly GCA_026289955.1. Taxonomy (NCBI): domain Eukaryota; kingdom Metazoa; phylum Arthropoda; class Arachnida; order Araneae; family Araneidae; genus Argiope; species Argiope argentata. Next base: position 1,695,172 of record JAOUZG010031484.1, on the reverse strand, counting down.
TGAATATGGAATATATATATGCATATTTTAATTATTTTGTTATTTGATACAACTGAAAAAAAGAATTTGATTGAATAAACATAATTGATACTAATTACTGTGTGTTCATTTGCAAAAATATAAAATGAAAGTGGCAGTTAAAGATCTAATTTGGAATTAATGTCCCAAACAAGGAATTTTTATTTCTCTTTATTTAAACATTGATTAACGCATGAAATTGAATGGTATGATAGATGAATCTGAATTTCAAGATACATGAAAAATGTAATTGCAGATGCTCTTGAGTGTCATATTTAGTGTTTTGTTACACTAGCGTGATTATAAGCAGATAAACGAAAATTGAATGAAATAAAGATCCACTGGCAACTCCTTGTTTTGTAAACAGTTTAAATAGTAGTTATTGAAGGTCGCGATACGAACCTGCGATGCTAGGGCCAGTAGCCGAGTAACAAGACCATGCTACAAAAGTCCTCTTCAGTATCGTAAATGTTATCTGGCTTATCTAACGTTACAGTACTCCCCCACCAGTGAGTAGTTGAAAAAGCGGACGATTTTGTATTGCGCCAAGTATTATGGCGAGTTGCTGCTTGCTCGTCAAGTGAGTCTGACGAATTGGCTGAGGGTAGATGGCGCCATGACTGTTGCGGAAGGTTGCGTTGCCAAGGTCACCAATGTAGCGACGCTTGGGCCGGTAGCCGAGTAACATGACCATAATGCAAAAGTCGACTTCGATATTGTAGATGTTATCTGGCTTATAAGGCTAACGCTACAAAGTCTGTAAAATTCAGCTTTATCAATTCAATCAATGAAAACAAATTTCAATTTCAGTATTTTTATCAATTTACCATAGTTGCAGATTGCGCTTTGTATTTTAAAAATGTTATTAAAAATTAAAGAAAAATACATAGAACTGAAATTAATATTGCAAGGTGCTTTTTTTTCTTTCTTTTAAGGTAATGTAAAACTATTTTTGCTAAATATTATTTTTGGAAGATTCAATCTTCAATTTTCATCAGTTAGTAACAGTAATTGACCCTGATGGCATCAGGATTAAACTTTGTTGGCACCTTTTGCAATATCTTTCTTTTAACTGAATAAAGTTTTTAGTCACTCAATTGCTTTTTTTAATTGTAGATAAAACGATTTGGTCTGTCAAGTGCTAAATACCACACTCACAATTATACATAGACACAGACAAACAAATATGGTCCTTTATAACATGAAGAGAATTCGCTGCAATATTATCCTTGCATTTAATGCCAAAACATCTTAACCTTTTCGTGATGGGCATGTCATATATACATCATCAACGAACGTCTCTCACAGCCGGTTGTACCACCTGTGGATTATCTGGAAATCGAAATCATGTGGTGGTGATACATATATGTATTCTAGGTTGGAACAACTTTTATAACGCACTAGATGGCTCCCTGTGTGTATTTGGTATCCTGACCTTCAATTTGCTCATATTCAGCCTTTAGTATTTTATCCATCCCCTGCTGCAGGGGAGAGGTTAAGAATAAGGAAATAAGCAGAGCTGGGTTCTGTAACTTTCCACATGATAGAATCTTTCAAGTTCCTGATCTCCCACCGACTTTTTTTCTATTACTGCGTAACCATAACTAGATAGTTGGGGTTCTACCATGAGATCTGTTTTATTATGCGTAGCTTTCGGATATTTTTCGCGAAATTCTCTTTTTATTGCGAAAAGCCTAAATTTCGGTTTATTACGACAAAAAAAACTCGATTTGTTCAGAGGAAGAATGCGCTCGTATTATGAAAGAACAAATAATCTGAAAAAGTGGCAAATATGATGGCATCAAGACTTAAACTTTATCTTTTGTATTCTTTTTTTCAAAATGGGGCTTAGTGTTGCAAAAACCCTGTTCTGCGGGACGATTCCTCTCCGTCCCACGCTTGCATCTTGGATAGAGGCCTCCCATCTCGAAAGGGTTATGTGATTTTTGGAAAGTTAGTTCAAATAAATGTTAATTCTTTATTTAATTCTCATTCAGGTGTAAGGGCAAGATCCCAGTTTCATCATGGAATTAATTCTCCTAAGATTCCTTGTGTATATAGGAATGAGCGTCCTAAATTTCATTTTTTATAAATATCCTCCCGTTAATATGGCTTGGCTCTTAAGACAGAAGTATATCATTACTGTCAAGTAAAAGAAACTTAATTCAAAAGTAACGGTTCAGGTCTAGTCATCTTATTTTTATTTAAACCTGCAATATTTTGTCTAAGATAGCCTTCGAATAGCTTAGAATTTGTTTTTGTTGTTTCTTACGGCACTTGTCACGGACAAGCTCGCTAAGTTAGACAGCCATTTAAACTTAATCAGCGTCTCTGTTGTTGTTGTTACTTATGGCACTTGCCCTTGGACAAGCCTCCCGCTGATACGACAGCAGATTTAAGCCCAAAGAAACGTCTCTTGTTTTTGAAGTAACGCCAACTAGGGCCAAGAGTACGACTTAGCTACACACTCCCCATATTTACTAGCACGGTCCTTTCTTAAAGGGGGGGGGGCACAATCACACATCTCACAGATAGAACACTGAAGAGCAACCATTCCCGAACCGGGACTCGAACTCGGGAGATCCAGAACACGAAGAAGACGTGCTACCTCTGCGCCTGAAAGCCGGCAAGCAGCGTGTCTTGTTTGTAGGAGCGCCGCCTAGGTCTAAGAGTACGACTTTTGCTACTCGCTCATCACATTCGCCTGCACAGCCCTATTTTACAGGGGGTACCTTGCAAATAGAACAAAGAATAACGTCCGAACCGGGGCTCGAACCCGGGGAGCACAGATACATTGAGAATACGCACCACCCTTATGCTGGGAAGGCCAGCTTCGAATTTGATCGTTAAAGTAACTTACCTAAAAGGAAAATCTTGGCGAACTATGAGCAGTAGTTTTGAAAAAAGGATTTATTCTAAAACCATGGAGAGTAGTCTCCCTAAACCTTTCTCGCATACTCTTTATGAAAGGTTTTATTCCATGGAACGCCTTCCGTGTCTTTGGTATGCAATAATTAGGAAATATTAACCTATGAAGGGAAATTTAACATTTTTAAATGAATCTACTGCGCCGATCTTGGGGAAAAGAGTATACAAGCATCGAGTTTGTGTTTTACATTTCTTTTTTCAGCCCGATTTATACAAAAATTTGACCTTCAATTGTAGTCGAAAACTTCACTTGTAGTCACAAAGTTCAACTCACCTAATTTGATATCATTTAAGTGATTGCTTTTTCTGAATTATTAGGTTTCCCATACATCGTTTCTTCAGGTAGACTACCTCTGTACAGATTTGGAGCAAAATTTTATAGAAATCTACATAATTGTATTAAACATCGTATATTGAATTTCATCCTTTTATCAAAAATTTGCTTTCTTTTTAAATTATCTTTATCACAGACAAATTAACAGACATTTTCCAAAAATAAATTATTAGAACTCAAGAGAGAGTAAAACTTGTAGATGGTCAAAATCATGAGTTCCGATTTTTAAACGTTTGCATTACTTACTCTATACTATAAATACGAGAAAGTAAAAATTGAAAATACAATTTCATTATTTGAAAATACAATTTCATTAGAAAGTAAAAATTGAAATACATCATTTTGTTGGAAAGGATAAAAGATTTTATTTAAAATCAGTATTGATAGCATGCTTGGAAAAAGTTCGCTCAAGCAAACATGTTTTGGTGATTATATTATGACAACTAAAATACAGAAACTCAGAAAAATAGTTATATGTTAAGAGTTCAAGAGTTTGTAACTTACCAAGCAAAAGGAAAAGCCTTGATATTTTTTTAAAAAAATGCATTAATATTAAATTTAGTATGACCATTCAATTCTAAAACTGAAAGGACATTTTCATCAAATTACCAGGTTACAATCTTTTTTCGTAGAAATAGATCAATTAAGTAAATTTGAAAAATCAAATTGTTTCGTTATATTAAGTGGTGAATATATGTGTCTATTCGTGCCTTTTGGAAAATAAATATTTAACTAATTGAAAAATAGGCTAGAATAGCTGTTTTAACACTATCAATTCCAAAAAGTTATCATAAAATGTTTTTCCACGCAGTCTAAAATTTAAAGTATCATAATTTCAGAAATATCAGATTGTAGAGCAATAAGACAACTTATAACTTCATTATCATTTATAATAAAATAATTAACGAATTTTAGGAATAGTTATTTAATATTATGTTGGAATAGTGCATTAATGACTGGGAAGTATATATGCCCAAGTTTCCAGTCATGGAAGAGGAAGCAGGCTTGAAGACAAAACTGTGTTTTGTCACTTTTCAAAGTAAAATATAATGAAAAGGTGACCCCCCCCCCCCCAATTCAAGGTTCAATTTAGTTTTTCTGCACTGTGATGAATTGGGATCAAAAATGTAACAATTTATCTATGGCTCCAATAATCTTAACTAAACCATTCCATCAGAAATGAAATTTCAAGTAATTCTTGGTTTAAAAAATTATTATTCGAATTAAATTATAAACGCATATTATTATAAAATTATAAAATTTTATTAAGTTTAAAAATTAACAAATTACAATGTTAAAAAATTAAACAACGGGGTAAAAGATTAATATTTTCAATCGAGTATTAATAACAAATGAAGTTATGCAAACTCATTCGAGAGCTCTTAGGAGTGTTACTTTTAAAAAAAATGTCGCCAATGCAGGGTTCACCAAACTCACTAGTTCCAACAGTGATTATAACTGAAGCTGGACGAAACATCTTCACCCTAAGGGGTATAGAACAAAAGGGGGGGATTTTAAGAGGCAATTACAGTTCACCAGGACAGGAAGTTCAAGTGGGGGAACGAAATCCAAACTCATTGCTAGTACAACAGTTGTACCGACCCGTAAGGAAAGATTAAAAAAAAAATATTGATACAGCAGTTGTACCTGCCCGTAAACTAGAGGTTAAATGAGTATCAAGAACCTCAATCATTTGATGCCATCAAAAATTTTGGGATAACTATCAACTGTTTCTATCAAAATTTTTATCGCATTTGATTTTATTAAGCTTGCTATGTATTGAATCAATTTAGAATTTTATACTGAGTTTGATGGGTATTAATTAGTCGTTTTTTGAATTGTCGACCTAGCAAGACTTGAATAATGTACATAGAATATTGGAAGATATCGATTTCTCAAAAAGTCTTTTTGATTCACTTAAAATTAAAGATTTCCTATCTATGCCAGAAACAATAGAAACATCAGAAACCAGATGATTAAAAGATGCATTTTCGGAACACTCAAAACTTTTTTCGAAACATTAAAAAAAATGAAATTGCGAACTGTAAATTTACTCAAACTGACGCTCTTACAAATGTCAAGTTATCAATCACTTAGACAATAGTCTGTCATGAATAAATTGCTATAGAGATGGCTATTGATCATTCACTGTAATTTTCACGGTACCTTTTTGTGTTTGGCGGCTGTGCTGTGACATAATGGAGTGAGGCTGATGTGCTTTTAAGTTGTGTAAAATAAGGGTTAAGTCTTAATGTCCTCCTGTTATTATCTATTTCTTTAAAATTTGTCTTTTGTGATATTTTTTATTTTTCAATTTTAAAATGTCTGAAGTCGATCCAGAAGTAGAAGATGTGGAAGAAACCGTAGAAGCCGAAAACACCGTTAATGACACAGAATCAAATGTAAGTACCTGTGGTTTTATATGTTGATTAAAATATGAATATTTATGCATTATTGCTCGTAGTTTTAAAGTAAATACTTCTAGATTTTTCCATAAATGCAAATGAAAGTGGTTTTTCTAGTTATTCAAGATCAGCGATGCAGAGAATATAATAATACATTTTGCAATATATGTTTATAATTATTTTAATATATGTATGTGATTTGAAGTAATTAATCGAATAGCACAATGTTTTATATAGTTACTTTTTTTAGAAAAAATATATTTTTAAAATTGTATATGTTGGGAATTTTAAGTAATTTTTTTTTCCATTGCAGTGTTTATACCATTAATAAATTTTCCGGACAACTTGTCGGGCATTATGAAACATTAGATTTATAATATCTTGTTAAATTTATTATTATTGCTTGTGTTGACAGAAGGGCTGAATATTTTGAACCGTCAATCGCTATAATCATTAATGCGATTTTTTTTATTTTATGAACAACAAGCATTATTATTAATAGTTAATAATGATGTATTACTATTATTGTTAATTTTTGTGTTATAACTTTTTGTTGACATTCGAACAATATAGTGATTCACAGTTTATGTGTATCAGATTCATAATATGATGAAAAGTTCTTGCCACTGTTAACGTAATAATAATCGTAAAAGAAATACTTTTTTTGCTATAAATTAATCAGGAAAGCAAAAACTAAATACAATTTTTTTTTTTGCTCATTCTATATTTCTTGTAATTTCTTGTAATGAAATACTGAAATAGGCTATAAATATTCGTGGTTAATGTAACTAATCAATTGGTAATTTTTTTTATTGAAGATAGTTTGTATTATAATTTTTTTTTTTTCATACTCAAAAGTCATCATTTATTTTACAAGACCTTATTCAAATACAGAAATAAAAATACTTAAAATTTTAGTTAAGAGTAGACAAAGAATTTTTATAATACCTATATTATTATAAAAGAGGTGCTTAAAATTATACACACATAAAAGTGCTTTTATTAAAGATGAAATACTTAAAGAGGTAGCATATATTTTTATTAATTTTTCAATACTCTGTATAATAAAACTTTTATTATGGTCACTTGGGAATACCTAATGTTACTACTCCATCAAAGTGGATTTGTGGACAGGCATATAGTAAATTTAAATGTAATAAATTGTTTCTATTCATGCATTAAAAAGAGAAATTCATTTCCAAACATAATCTGAAAACAAATTTTCTTTACTTTTAATAAAGTGGAAGTGTTTGTCTGTATATTTGACACTACAAACTTGGGCTGAGCTATAACTAAACATCATCCTTGCAATATTTTGTTTAATATGTATTGATATTTTTTTATATATCATGATACCATTATTTATCTATTGCTATTTGTAATAGCTCGCATCTCTTTGACATTTCTCATGCATCTACTGACTAATTAGAATGACTCCAAATAAAAGGAAGTTTTGTTTTATAAAATAAAAATATTCACAGTCTTTTTAGTGAAAATAATTAGAAAGTGTGCCAATGTCAAAGTGTTATAATTTATCATGTTGGGCTTTTTTCAATATTATAAAAGTTTTTAAAATTTTACCTTTTCTTCTGTTGATTAAAAAATAAATAAATAAAAACTTCCGTTTCTTTCATTCTTCATTTTAAAAAAAAGGGAAATGATATACTAATGCCTTTGACAAATAAAACTTTTACATAAAATTTCTTAAGTTCGTAGAATGGAGGAATTTTTAAAATCATTTCAAAATACTGTATATTTTAAAATAAATAAAAAGTATGAATAAAAAAGGGTAGAAAAGAGAATTCTTATAAATCAAGGGGAAATTTGAAAAAGCACAATATAAAGTTAGTCTCTCTTAAATGTATTATTTTTGGGAGATCTGAAAGTCTTCAAAAGCTAATGCATTTTTATACTTCAGATTGAGATCATTTATATATTCATGCTTATACCAAATTCTTAATTTTAATATGCAATTGAAAATTTCAATTTCATGTTGCTCTAATGTTTACATCTAGAACACATTCATTCAATATTGAAATTTATCTGCTTACTTTTTTTTAAAGCTTTTTTTTTTTCCTTGAGCATCAATCACTATACACATCTTGACTATATTTAATTTTTTATTGTGCATTATCTTACAATGAGGTATAATATTTGGTATTCTTTACTTAAAGAAACTGCATTTTAATTTCAAGTTTATTTAATAAAAATATTTATATATTAAGTTGTAACATCCATATCCTTTGCTAACTAGTATAACAATATAAAATGTTTAAAAACACATTTCAATATGAACTTGCTGAAAACAAGTATTTTTTTTTAATGTTAGAATATGACTATTTAACCACTTAACAGTTTTTCTCGAACACTGATCGGGTGCAGCTCTTAAATGCCTTTGCTGACTTTCCCCAGCGCCGCTTGAGCAGCTCATTTTTTCCTGCTATTGCACTGATTTGCCTGATCTTATTATATTTATTAGTTTCCAGTATTTCTAATAGATGTCTCTAGTTGTCCAGTAAAGAATGTATTGAAAACTAATTTCCAAACTGGTTTGAGATCAATTTTTTTTTCCTTCTTTTCTTTACATGGGAAAAAGAGCTGATTTTGGTTGAACACTTCTGAATATCAAAGCTGTGAATTAAATTCTTCTCATTTTTTTTACTAAATATGAAGAATGAGTGACTTATAACTGATAATAATTCTGATAATTGTTCATATTTGAAATCGGAAATATCAATAAATGATTATAACAGTTGTGAAAGTTTATTATCGACCTTCTCAAGTGATGAGGAAGCCAAAACTTCCGAGGATTTAATTCAAGTATGTAACTTTTATGAACTTGATACTAATAATTCTCCTGCATCACCGTCAAGATTTCCTTTCACAGTACAACCAGGTGTTCTTACAAGTATGGATGTAAGTGATTGAACTTTGCAGTTTCTTGAAATTTTCTTTTAGAATAACCTCATTGAAATGATAGCTTCTGAAACTAATAAGTGTGCTTAGTATAAAAGTATTTGAAATAGTATCATTTGTAAATACAGTGGAGCGAGAAAATGGGAACCAATGACAAAAAACAAAATTAAACAATCAACATTTTACAGGGAATTGTGAAAACACCTGATATTGAGTAATATTGGAGTAAAATTCATTCAACATCAGCACATTTTTTTTTTGATGATTTTAAGTTTGATCCTTATACACATAAATGTCCAAAATTACGAAAACTCTGGCTTGTAATCAAGCATTTAAACAAGTGTTATCAAGAATTAATTACTCCTGAAAGAGATCTAACAATCGATGCGAGCTTGTTGCTTTTTAAGGAATGATAATGCTGGACACAATATATATTGCTAAAGAGATTGTGATTTGGTATAAAAACGTTCATGTTGTGTGAATTAAAATCTGGTTTATGTATATCAGTTTATTATATATACTGGAAAAAGGGATGCTCTTTGATAATTATCAACATCTGTACAAATCATTTCAAGTTGACACTTATGAAGTCACTATTAAATAAAGGATATTGCCTTACGACAGATAACTATTATACATTCCCAGAACTTGCAGATATCTTTCTCAGCTATCAAGCAGATATTTATGGTACATTGAAGACAAACAGAAAAGATACTTCAAATTAATTGCAGTCCAAAAAGGTGAAATTTGTGCTTATCAAAGAGAAAAGGTTTGAATTATCAAATGGATGGATAAAAAGTTTGTAACCTTATTATCCACTATACACAATCCTGAAATGGTTGAAGTGGCTTCCCAAAACAATGAAATCAGAATAAAATCAAAAGTTGGTATGGAATATAACAACATCTCTTTGATGTATAAGTGTGAAGTGCATTTTTTCTATACTAGAAGAATAGGAGAAAATACTCAAATTAGAATTTTAGGCTAAACATGGTTGATTGCTTGATTGGAAAGGTATTGATCTGTAAACAAGGAAAAAAAGCTGATATGGAACTTTACCGAATCCCTTACGATTGACGGACACTACTTAGAGATGATTCCCCCCAATGAAAATAAACTGAGACCAACGAGACAGTGCTTTGTATGTTGCTCAAAACAAAATGAATAAGAAAAGAAACTAGATACTTTTGTCCTAACTGTGTTATAAGATTGCTTATCCCTGTGTTTTAAAATTTATCATACAAAAACTGAGTTTTGAAATTAAATGTAAGTATTAAAAAATGCATGCTGTTTTATGTTTTCCTTTTCTATGAAATTTCCTTTTCATATGAGTTAGCCAGTTCAAAATAAAGCCAACTTTAAGTAAAAATTCAATTTTTTTCACTGAAATTAAAATGTATCATAAATCAATAAATATAAAAGTTTTCAATGCAGATTCTGTTTTATATAATCAATTTAAATACAAATTTGCATATTAAACATGTGCTTATTTTTAGACCCAATATGGCAAAAAAGTGAAACTCAAGTAGTTTAAGAAATGTTAACGAAAATTAAACATGAGGCGAAAACAATGGCGAACAACAAAAATAAACACTAACTGGCTAATAAACACTAATTGGAATTACAAATTGATTTGAATATTGATTTATGGTTCATGAATCCTAGTCGATGATCATGATAATGATAAATTAATATTGTTCAAAAACTAATTTTTGATTATAATATATTTAATAAAAAAAATTTGTTTATCGAAACTAGACCATTTGATATACATCTGTAAAGTTTGCTTTGTATATATGTTTTGGCAGATGGGGATATATACTTCAGGGTGATATTCAAAAAAGAAATATGATTTTGTAAAAATATTACTAAAAAATTTTTTTTATTGATACTGATTTAATTACTGAGAAATTCTTTAATCTAGACTTAATTAACTTCAATTAATCAAATTTTTTGTGCCTTTTATTTTTCATAATTAAACAATAAATATTAATCACTTTATTACAGATTTTAAACAGTAAGGATATTTCCTTAAAAATTGTGCATTTCTAAATTCTTTGTTATTGCTTCTTTTAATTTGACATTTTGTTTTCTCATTAAAGAATGCTGTTTTTTTCAATTGAATCATATAAGTTTTATTGATGAATGATCTGATATATTACATAAATCATGAAAGATATCTGTAATACTTCCTAACCTTTAATGTTGTCTAATAATTCATTCTGCTCTTACATTTTTTATGAACATTCAGCTCAATTAGCAACTTGCTTAATCAGTTTAGATTATTTAATATTTGATCATTTCACTTTCAAAACAAGGTGAAGTTGTTAGGAACTGCAGAACATTTTTAGCAAAAAGAAAAAAGTTTGTAATAAGCAACTGTCATAGGAAAAGGCCAAAGGCGCCAAATTAAAGGAAATATTCATTTTAAAAAAATGAGGCTCTGGATCTTAGAAATTTCTTCCATATCTAAATCTTGCAAACAAGCTGAGCTTTGACCTTTTTTATACTTTGGCATCTGTATTGTTACTTGGGGGTGTTCCAAGTATATATTTCCTTGGAACACTTCAAGGCTTTGGTAAAGGTTGATGGTATAGAGTATGAAGTCTCATCTGCTAATTACCTTCAGAAACTTGTTTTTTATCATTTTCACATATATCTTAAATCATAGCATTTTGACTTGGATCCATATAATCTAAGGGCAAAGACTTTCCCAATTAACTAATGTCATTTCAGATATTTTTATTTGGCCAAATATATAAAATTCAAAATCTTATGCTTATTCAGCTTAGTTTTTTCAAACCAGTTATCCTTTCTCACAAATTTTTTCAGTAATGGGCAATCACACCAAATTTCCTATGAGACCAATTGATGTTATCCAATCAAATATATCTTTTGGATATGTGTGTGTTTAGAATTAATCCTAATTTCATGCTGAAATCAATCCCATTTCTTATTTCAAACAAAAAAAAAAGTTAAATGAAGTAAACCTACTCAGATTTCAGTTACATGATAATTTACACTACAAAAAGGCAAAATAGGAAACCAAAAAGGCATAACTTATACTCAATAAAATGACAAGCAAAAGTGGGAACTCTAAAAAGATTTGAATTTGATGCTTTTGTAGCTTTAATAACCTTGTTTAGATGAACTTATCTAGTAAGAATTTGTTGGGGGGGAGGAAATTAACATAAATTCAGCCATTTAAGTTGTCCTTTAACCCCATAATTTTATTATGTATTAATAATAATTATAAATACATAATAGCTCTTATCCATCCTAGCTTATTTTAAATTATATTACAAATTTAGATAAAGAATGTTTGCTATAAATTTAAAATTTTTAATAGTTAATATTTTTTGTTTTTGTTATTCTCTTTAATGTTCTCAAAAGTTTTAAGAATTTGATTGTTTTATTTTTTTATTTATTGTATTTTATGCATGTTAATTTATGTTCAGGTTATTCTGATAGTAACATAACTTTTAATAATAGACGAATTAAATTGTTTTATTAATCTTTAACTCTAAACACTTAAGACATTTGAATTGTTTATAATCAAAAGTTCAATATTTATTCTAGAATGTTATATTATTTGTCCTTTTTAGGGTCCTGAAGAATCAGAAGGTGAAGATGAAGCAGAAGAAGGTGTTGAAGAAAATCCAACTCCGGAGGATGATTCTTTGGGAATGGAACAGACAGAAGAAGAATCAAATGTATCATGTTTTTTTCTGTAAATTTAGTTAATAATTTAAAATATTTTGAATATAAAGAAAGTATTGTACAAAATATAAGTTTAAATCAATTAAATTTTGACATAATTGAATGCATTCTCATTTTTATATAAACAGTTATTATACTTGTTATGTGCATACAGGGTGTCCATTAATATTATGGCCCAATAGTTACTTTCTAATTAGGTTGATATACAATGTAATACATATTGATTTTGGTTTGAAGCCAATTACAAAGTTGTGGCCGGAAATCAGAAGACATGTTGAATTTTTAATTTTGTTTTATTCCATCTCTCGAGGCACACTTTATTTACAAGCAGTGCGAACACAAACACTTAAAAAAACATAAAGAGAACAAAATTATTTAACTTGGTCTTATATACTGTGAGATTCTCGCACATCACACTTCAAATTTTGACAGGAATTCTTACGCTTATTGAGCTTAACAACAGAAATGCAGGGATCTCGGAGAATCTAACATCATTAATCTCTATCCCTTCACTTGGCATGTGGAACCATGATGCAGTAACTTTACAACATCTTATTTGATTTATTAAATAGTAAAGATGGAATGGGATCAGGAAATAAGAGAACATTTTATAGTGAAGTTACTGTGTGCTAAATTTACATATTGTCCCTTAAAACATATATGCATACTACCTCTATTATGGATTTTTCCCCCTTCAAATGTTTTAGAGTTAAAGAGTATTTATTAAAGAAGTTTGATGTGACTGAGGGTAACATATAAAAATTTAGAATACATAATTTTTTGAAAAATACATTTATTGACTTAAGTAATATTAAATGTAATTCTTCTTATCATTTAAATAATTTTCTGAAATGAATTAGGTATTTTTGATGGTTTAGAAATAATCTATTGGGTCTCATTAAATGCAGACACTTTATATAAATATTTGTATTTGTAAGATGATAATTTTTAAATTGGCTATGACACATTGTGATTTTGTTTTCTTATTTAAGTTTTTGATATATTGAAGTTAATGATATTCTTTTTAGATTATAAAATTATCATTTTTCTGAGGAATAATTATATAAAGCTACTATTAATATCTTGTTTACTAAATCTGCTTATCATCCTATGGTGCTCAAGATATTTGAATGAGAATAGTTTATGTAATAAAAACAAAGAAAATACAATTATCTACTGAACCACTGTTTGAAGCATTTGTGTAGTTTTTAAGACTTTAGTTGAAATTGAAGTTTAAAAACTTTGTTATGCTAGTGTAGAATGATTTAAAATGAATGAATTAACTTAGTATCTAATACCCTTAAACATTTTATTGATTTTGTAAAAAGAGAAATGTTATGGATTACATTAGTAATGACCTTAAAATCCTTTTTGTAAGTATCTATTTCTCAGAATTATTGCAAGGAATTCATTTTGCTTATTGATTGTAATAAATTGAATTGAAATTGTAATTTAAGAAACAAATGCACATTTGGCTTTCTTTACTCTTTGTATTTATAGAAATTATTGTAATTAAACAACATGCAGGATACAAAGAATGTTGGATACATTAGCTTAACTTTAAATAGTACATAATACTGTTTTTCCTTTATAATTATTCTTCACATCATGAACTTGAGTTATCTTGAAAATATTCTTTTCCTATTTATTTTTATATGATATTGTTGGTCATATATTTTAACTGATAAACTTACGCAATTATTTTTACAGGGTCTTTTAGACTGCATTCAGAAAGATGACTCAGAATTTGACACCAAAGTGGTAAGAGTTTTGTTTGGTATAGTTTATATTTTGTAACATTTACAAAATTATAATTAGCCAAATGTCTGTATTATAAGAAAATTGGAAATAGTCTTTACTTTTTAATAATTTTGTAATGTAATGGCTTATCATTAAATATTTTTAGATAATAATAGTTTCAATTTTTTTAAAAAAGAATGTGTCAAAAAAGAATATAAAAATATATCATCTCTTGTAGAATAGGATACCATAAAAAATGTGCATTGAAGAAAGGTGCTGGCCTCATTATCTCACCATAATTTAAAATAATGATATCTGTTTTCGAAGAATATGCCATTCCAGATTGAGTCAATAATCTAACGGAGCAGCTCTCGTATACAACCTGTTGGCGCCATTTTTTTTCGCCAAAAAAGTCACCAAAGATGGGTTTGTTTACGATGTTTTGAATCTTAACCGGGATTTTCGAGGCCATGCTAGGCTTAGTCATAGGAGTGACAAAATAAATGAGACTGGAGGATGGCACTCTTCCCAACAACCACCACCAGTTTTTTTAAAAAAAATTAGGATTAAGTTCCAAATGAAATAATGTATTAATCTGTTAAGTGTAATGAAATTTACTGGGCTTTTGGGTCCATGTTATGCTTAATCCTAGGACTGGTAGAATACATCAGACTCGGGGGGGGGGCTTTCATGTGACCCTCCCTCATCATGTTATTATTTATTTATTTATTTAAGATAAACATCCAAATAAAATTATTTATTTCTATATTAAAATGAGACCAGAAAGTAACAGTTAAATTGAACAACGCGAGATATATGAAAGGTAAGAAGATTCTGGATTCTGTTAACGGCAACCAGAAATTTCCATTTATCGCTTAATTTCTCGCCAATTTAGCGAAGGCCGTATACAGGAGCTGAGCATTTCAAAATAAATTTTTGAACTTTAAATTTTAAGAAGCTTTTAGAAAACTTAAACGGCATTGAACAAACAGGACAAAAATAATCTTTAAAAAAGAATATATAAATGATCCAAACAAATTTTAAATAATATCCTTTAATACCCATTTAAAAAGAAATATTCTACTTGTTATTGTAAGTAGTAATGGTATAATTTTATAAAATGTTTTCAGGAATCCGATCGTGGCAAGCGATTTGAGTTTCTTTTACAACAAACAGAAATTTTCTCCCATTTCATGACAACTGGTTCAAATGCTGCAAAAGATGGGTCTCCTGTAAAATTAAAACCTGGACGTCCAAAATTGAAAAAGAATGATGAAAAAGCAAAACTTTCAGCTGTTGGAGAGTAAATATTTTATTTTTTACATAATTGGCTATTTTTGAAATAATTATTTTATTAAAATGTTTTGAAATAATTATTTTAATTAAATATTTTTTTATTATTATGAAAGTCATCGGCACCGTATGACTGAACAAGAAGAAGATGAAGAATTATTATTGTCTGCTGCAAAAAAATCTTCTAAAACGGTAACTCGTTTTGAAGCATCTCCTTCATGTAAGTCCTTTTTCTTTTAGTTGTTAAATTGGTTTTCTCTCACATGCAATTAAAAGTGAGATATGTTAGTATTTTTACATTTTAAAATTCCAGATAGATCAATTTATATCAAATTCTGTTTATAAATATTATTTTACATAAGAATGGTTTTAATGCAAGTTTTGTATTAATTTTTGTATTGTCTATTGTTTTATCTTAGGAAAATATCTGCCCATAAATGCAGTTTTGCCTATTTTATGAGAATGTACATTTTTTAAATATAAAATCCAAATTTTCACTCCTGAGGATTTAATCAAATTTAGAAAATACTAGTAACTTGTAGAAAGCCAAGTTTTGATGAAAGTTAAATATAATTTCATGCTAATTATATATTTCAATTGAAAATACAACTAAAATTTTATTAGGTGTAACTTAATTATATGAAAAATATAATTTGTTTTATGTGCTTTGGCAATATATGTTTGTGCTCTTTACCATATGTTATTTATGCTGTTTTAGCTAAAAGCCTAATTTCATTGAAGACTTGGTTGTGTTATAGGTACTTTGAACTTTGTGTGCAATGGCTGAAGCATAAAGAAAGTTCTACGACACTCAATTGTTATTTTTAATAATAAAAGATAGAAAAATATTTTTATATGTGGCAATCCGGTTTGTACCAAGCTTCTAAATAAACATTAACAAAATGTCATTTTAATGAAGATTCTAGCTTAAACATTAAAACTTTTATCAACTGTTTAAATATATAGTTATTTCTAAATTCTTCACCTGCAAATATGCTATAATTTTTTTTCTTTCTTTCATGCAGATATTATGAGTGGTGAACTTCGTGATTATCAAGTACGTGGTTTAAATTGGATGATATCTTTATATGAACATGGTATCAATGGTATCTTAGCTGATGAAATGGTAAGTGTAATATACTTTCCTCTATTTTTAATTTTGTCTTAAAAATGCAACATAATATGAAGAAAGAATATTTAGTTATGGATATATTTCTGAAATCGATACTTAAATAAAATGATTGGAATTATAAAATCAGAATAATAGTCTCTTAGTTCTATTATTATTATATTTTACTATGAAAGTTAACTTGTAATTAATCTAATAATAGTTTTTAGTTGCAATTTTAACAATTTCTTCCATGGAATTGTCTGGTCACATTAATTAAATAATTTAAACTTTCCTATTCAATCTGCTTCTTTGTGTCTAAAAATTTTTTAAAGGCTTAATTTTTTTAGAAAGTAACAAAAATTTTACGGTTTATTATTATTATTTTGTGATGAAGAATAACTTTTGTAGTAGAAAATTTATGAGTATTCATTTTTATCTTGGCACTTTATCGCTATCAAAAAAATATGTGTTTTTAAATAACCGCATGTTAATAAACTTGGAGAGGGGGCACTTTATGGAGAAGGAATTGGTTTAAGGTAAAAGTACAAAAAAGCTTTTAAGCATTGATGTAATAAATTATGGTAATCACAATTTGCAAATAAAAAGATTTTTTTATTGGAAGTGCTTTTCCTTAATTGATCAAACTGCAATTTTTTATGACAATTGTTTTGGCCAAGGTTGATGATAAAAAAGCTTATACAACAAAAATTCACTTTTATCACATTGACTTTAAACTGCCACCTATTTTGGTAACTCAAGTAAACTTATTTCCATTAATATTTCATGATCTAAACTGTCCTCTTGTAGAAAAATGGGCTCATCACAGCAAAGTGATATTAGTCACTTTCATTACCTTTAAGTTGAAACCAAATTCAAAATAATTTCCTAACGGATAGAAAAAATCAGGGAAAATGAGTTCTAGACATATTCTACAATTCTTATACAAATTGCTACCAATTTCATCATGCAAAAATCCCCCCTTTTTTAAAAATAGTTAACTGCATTTTATTTAGCATTTTATATTTGCTAACTGAATTATTAGAGTTCTATTTAACCATTTTTTATTATCTTAATTAAACTTTTTAAGTAATTAATTTTTCATTCATTAAAAATCTTTTACATAATAATTTTACAATATTTTTAAAAACTTAATTTTTTTTTGTATAAACTTGTTTTATTGTTCAGTTAATCTAACTTGAATACTAAAAAGTAAAATATGTTTTGCATAATTCATTAATTTTAAGAAGTTTGCCTGTTTTTGCTGCAAGTCTCTGTCATGTCTAATTTATGTATTTTCTTTTCAGGGTTTGGGTAAAACCTTACAAACAATATCTCTGCTTGGATATATGAAGCATTATAGAAATTCATCTGGACCACATATGGTCATTGTACCAAAATCTACTCTTGCAAATTGGCGGAATGAATTTGAACGATGGTGTCCTTCAATTCGTGCTGTTTGCCTTATAGGAGATCAAGCTACTAGAGTAAGATACACTTAAAAAAGCTTCTTTTTTAATGTATTTTTCCCTCCCTAAGTTTTTCTTTCAAGAGTGTTTTTAGTTTAAAGATAAATAATGAAAATCTTTCGCTTTTACTGTATTATAAGATAAAAAAAAATATGTGCAATAGGAAATACTTATTCTGTATCACTGAAACTTTCTCAAACAAACAATCGCTAAGCATGTAACTAAATGTTATGTATAATGTTAGGAAATGTATTATGAGCTTAGAAATAATTAACCTTTTAAAATAATTAAATAAATAATTGATTTTTTTTTCTCATTTATGTTGTATTAATACCCAGAAGTCAAAACAAAATGAAATGCATGAGTGTTATATTTGTAAGCTTTTAATCTCTTTGTCTATTTAGTTTATTTAATGTAATTTTGAACTGTACCAAAATCGAAATTAGTTAAAAATCAAGCATATTTTCTTATATACTACTAAATGTGAGATAATAATTTAAGGATTTAATGTGAATTAATAAATGAACTTATTTGAAGCTCATATGGGCTGAATCAGCCACTTTCAAACTTTATCTTTAAAATAGCTATTTTAAATCACAGAATAAGCGAGTTAAATAATTAAAAGTTCAGCTTATTTTATAAAGTTTTGTAAAAGTTCAATTTTATACAAAGTTCAGTAGTGTAATGTTTAAAATTACACTAATATTGTAAGATTCTCTGATTATTAAAAATGTTTCAAAATTTAATTGTTGATAAATATTAGAGAAATGTATTGAAGTATTTTTTAAAAATAATAAATCTCAATAAAATTTTACCTTCAATTTTATGTGGAAAAAAATGTGTGATCAAAATGTTATGTAAAAATGTCTGAAATAAATAATTGTATTCTTTTTTCCAACTATAGCTGAACATAAAACATGCTATCATTTGAAATCTGAACTACTGAGATGTAAAAATTTATTTACAGATGTTATAAATCTGATAGAAGACTTGATTTCTTAATGCTGCTGTATTTATTATAATTCCAGATTTTTAATATGCTTTTGAATTTTGTGATTGTTTTATCATTTTAACTTCTGGAAAAAGGTTTTTAAAATAGATAAATTGTAATTCTCATTTACTATTCAATTCGATTTTTTCTACTAAGTCTTCAAGATATGCATTTATAAACTGAAATTCTAACCTTGTAGTGGAGCTAAAGAAACTGAAGATAATCTTATTGCTATTAATAAATTGAAAATATTATTTTTAACATTTACTCTCTATTTTTATAGACAGCTTTCATAAGAGATACCCTGATGCCTGGTGATTGGGATGTATGTATAACATCCTATGAAATGATTATCCGAGAAAAAGCTACACTTAAAAAATTTAATTGGCGTTACATTGTGATTGATGAAGCCCATCGTATAAAAAATGAAAAGTCTAAGGTTTGTTGAAATGTTTTAAACTTTTATTTAGAGAATTTGTTTAATTACTTAATTTGCATATTTTCAAATTATAAAATTCCTTTTAAAATCAAGTGGTTTTTTTAAAAAATAGTTATCTGAGATAGTACGAGAATTCAAATCTACAAATCGTTTGCTACTTACTGGAACTCCTCTCCAAAACAACTTGCATGAGCTTTGGGCCTTGTTGAACTTTTTACTTCCTGATGTTTTTAATTCATCTGAGGCAAGTTATTATATTTTATTTTTACCCTTAAACTTAGAAATAAAATGAAATTGTGAATGTGTATAGTGTTATTTTGAAATATTTTTAATTTGTGTTTAAATATTTAATTTTATGCAAATAATAAAAGCTATTGTAGAACTTTTGTCTTCCTGAATGCAAAGCATATGAAGAATCTGATAATTTCTATATTGAAAGTTTAGAATCTAAATGAAAATTTTTTCCATTAGATTTGAGATTGGACTGCAGGTATTCTTATAGAAATACAGAGAAGTCTGTATTTCGAAGATAACCTTACAGGTTCATCCAATAAAAAACAAGACACATTTCCAAGTTGGATTTATGTTCAGCTCATTTGAACAAGCATTAAAGATGATCATTCTGTTGAATATATTTTAACTAAAACAAAATAAATAAGAAACATATAATCTTGTTGTAAAGAAATTTTTTAAGAAAATGGCTGAATTATTTAACAAATTTAATATTTTATTGAAAAAAGAGAAGGAATAATTGTGTTTAATACAATTTTTTTTTCATATCAATATATTTTAACCTATTTTTTTAACATCTAATTTAATGATTTCCTATTCTTATTCTCTTAACATTTACATGCCCTTATTAAGATGCTTTTTGTAAGGCCTACTATTTATGAAAATTTGGGATAATATTATGCAAAAAAACAAAAAAAAAACTTTAGTGTTTTATTTTTGACTGGACAACTTCCCCCCCCCCCAATTATTAGATTAGCAGTTTCTAAAAATTTCAATTTAATATTTTGTGTTAATTGTCTTAACTTCCTCTACAAAATGTTTAATCTTCCTACCATTTTGAAAGCCCTGCTTGCATTCTATGCATTCCCCTTATTTTTTATCTATGTCTTTATACATCTAATTATGTGACTGGGAAGGGCAAGTGTAAAATTAGACCAAGAAAAGCAATATTTTAAAGAATGGATGCACCTTTAAAAGCTTTCATCATTATTTTGTTTTAAATCTCTTTTTTTAAAAAAAGTCAAAATATATATTTCTACTTTTTGAAGTTTTATAACTCTAGATGAAATTGCCAGACCTATATAGTAGCATTGTGGACAAACATACATTTCAGTGTTTTCAAAATTGACTGTAGAGATTGATTATCTTCCTTTTATATAATAATTTTGTATAATTATATTTATTTAATTTTTTGGTGTTTATGTCTGACACAATTTAGGATTTTATGAAATTCGACTTTTTTTATTTGAGTCTGTGCCGTATCTGATGCATTTATCAATGCTTCTTATCCTTCTGGTTGCTGAAAATAATTGTGTCAGATTAATTATGAAATCATCTAAATGAATGAAGGCTTATTATTCACTTATTGAAATAAAAGTTTTTTAAAAAATAACTATCTGTGCATATATATGTGTTTGTAGATATGTTAGGGCATATGTATATATTCTGTTTAATTCCTATCTGTTTTTATTTATTAGGATTTTGATGCTTGGTTCAATACAAATAATTGCTTGGGTGATACCTCACTGGTGGAACGATTACATGCAGTAAGTTACATATATATATAAA
This sequence comes from Argiope argentata, assembly GCA_026289955.1. Taxonomy (NCBI): domain Eukaryota; kingdom Metazoa; phylum Arthropoda; class Arachnida; order Araneae; family Araneidae; genus Argiope; species Argiope argentata. The sequence goes on along the minus strand of JAOUZG010031484.1, from coordinate 1,674,011 downwards.
AAAAAGTAACTTATATTAATCCGTTATAACAGTGTAATATGATTTTAAATTATTTGCTGACTGATTTTCAGCAGTATTGTATGTATTGTATTCTTAATTATTAATGAAATAGATATCCTTAATGTGTTTTAACTGTATAAAGAAAGTTACTTTACAGTGTAGTTAAACTGTCTGTAGGTGCTGTTTTGTACATTAGAGCTTTCAAAGTTGCATCCTCAAGGCTGTTTTGTTTGAGAGAAAGAAACACTTCTTTCTCGAATCCAATTTCATTTTCCAATCTAATAAATAATTTCACCCCCAAACCTCCTTTCAACTTCCAGGCAAAAAAGAAATCAAATATCTGGCAGTTCATTTAATTTATAGTTTCTACGTGAATTGTAATCCTGGTTGCCTCTTTTCACTATTTTTTTATAAAAATGTTATTCACTATTGCTTTTAAATAAAAATGTTAATTAATATAAGTGTAATATAAATTATTTTTAATACAACAAAAGCCGGATATAGAACTTTTCTATTTTAATAGGTTTTAAGGCCTTTCTTGCTGCGACGTCTAAAATCTGAGGTAGAGAAGAAACTTCCACCCAAAAAAGAAATTAAAGTGTATGTGGGCTTGAGCAAAATGCAGAGAGAATGGTATGTATTTTAAGATAAATAAGCTTGCTTTTTTCCAAACAATATCCTAGTTGTTTGACTAATGTGGTTTTAACGCTCAATAGGTATACAAAAGTTCTAATGAAGGACATTGATGTTGTGAATGGTGCCGGCAAAGTAGACAAAATGAGGCTGTTGAATATTTTGATGCAGCTTCGAAAGTGTTGTAACCATCCTTATCTTTTTGATGGAGCTGAACCAGGTAATAATTTAAAGAACATTTGAAATATATTTTTTATGCAAATGTGTGTGTATGTACATATATATGTCATCAAGAGTTAGTTGCCTGCCTAATTATAACCTCTTTTTGTTTGTTAGGTCCACCATATACAACTGATGAACACTTGGTATACAACTGTGGAAAAATTTGCATTTTAGACAAATTGCTTCCAAAATTAAGGGATCAAGGCTCTCGGGTTTTAATATTCTCACAGATGACAAGAATGCTTGACATTCTGGAAGATTATGTCTTATGGCGAGGATTTCCTTATTGTCGCTTAGATGGACAAACGCCTCATGAGGATCGAGAGGTATTTTATTGACTTACTGGTGATTGATAATCAAATTTATTAAAGTCTTTTTATTATGTTGGTAAAATAGTAATTAACAGGAATTTTGGTATAGCTTATATTTGCAAATAATAACTAAATAAATTGTGAAATATATGGAAAATTAATAATCAGTTTGATCTTTTCTCACCTTTTCAGCATTTACTTGACTTTAAAAAAAACTTTCTTTTTCAATATTTATTTAATATGTGAGTTAACATAAGAGTTAAATTATTTTGGATAAAAGCCTATATGTAATTAAATTTTATTATTCTTTATGTGAATTTCTATAACTATTTGATTAAAACACTTTTTTCCCCAATTCAGCGTCAAATCAATGAATTTAATAAACCTGGTAGTGAGAAATTTGTCTTTATGTTAAGTACTCGTGCTGGTGGCCTGGGAATCAATTTAGCCACTGCTGACATAGTTATTCTATTTGACTCTGACTGGAATCCACAAGTAGATTTACAAGCTATGGTAAGCATTAATGAAAAAAAAATGTGCTCTGTTTTATTTGTTGTGTAATTGTAATGTTATAATTTGGAAACATTCATATTCATTAATAAATTGATCTTATAGGATCGTGCCCATCGTATTGGTCAAACAAAAACGGTCAAAGTTTTCCGTTTTATTACTGAAAATACTGTTGAGGAGAGAATTGTAGAAAGAGCTGAAGTTAAATTAAGATTAGATAATGTTGTTATTCAGCAAGGTATGTATTATTTTCAAAATAAAATGTGTTTGTTATTATGCCTATTTATAACAGTTTAACTGTATGATAAAATATTTTATGGGGATTTATATGATCAGTATTTTTACTTGCTCATTTACATAAATGTAGAAAAACTATTGTAATTATCAAAAATTTTGTACTGGGGATTTTGCGTCTCCATGTTCCAGACTTCCTTTTCAAAATGTTTATCAATAACTAAAAAAAACATTTTATGCTACATGGATAAACTTATATATATATACTTAAAAACAAATTTATAGTCTCTGTGTGTTTAGAGAGAAGTGAGTCGAGAGTTATTTTAAGGAATGTATTTTTATGAGAATGACTGAGTATCTTACCTATAAGATGTAGTTGGCTAGAGTGATAACATTTGGTTTGCAAGTTCACCACCTAAAATATCAATACCTGTCAAATTTTAAGCAATATCTCAAAAGGTTGATAGTCTGTACTTTTGCATTCATTTCAATGCAATGGCTCAAATCTGTGAAAAACCTTATTACTACTGTAATTTTATGTCAAATTTTTCATTTCAATTTTTTGGAATAAAGGATACTAAAAATAAATATCCATTAAATAGATTAAGTAAAAATGTTATAATCACAGAAAAGATATAACATTTGTAACTGTTGTTTGCCATACAATCCCATTTTTATGATATGTAAAAAGAATATGACTTTTATTAGAGAGTGCACTAGAAAGTTTTAATGATACCATTACTACTGGTTTGGTCTGGCAGCTATATATTTTACTAACCATCGATTATTTCTGCTTCCAAATATTCAGATCTTTTAAAGTATTTATAAGCTTTCTACTTATTCTGAATTCTCATCTGATGTATCTTTCAATTTGTCTTATGAAAACAAAAATTAATTATTCATTTAGGAGCACATAGTTTATTTTGCTATTCTTGCTGGCAATATGTCTTAAATATTGGGGATTTAACAATTTCAAATGCTTTTGCAGGTCGATTAGTAGATGCTCAAGCAAATAAATTAGGTAAGGAAGAAATGCTGGGTATGATTCGACATGGAGCTGACCACATCTTTGCGTCCAAGGAGAGTGAAATTACTGATGAAGACATTGATGCAATTTTAGAAAAGGGTGAAAAGAAGGTAAAATTAATATTTCTCTGTAGAATTTTAATTTGGATATTTTAGATAATGGAATTCATATCTGAAAAAAGTCTTATCAAAAGAATTTTTTTAATCAAGATACCTTTTAATTATTTAGTGTTCTTTTGTTGCTGTGTGGAATAAATTTTAATTTATTAATAATTTGATTTGTAATAATATTTTGAAGAATTCCATTTAATATTATGGGTAGATCATAATTGTTAGTTTATGGAAATGTTATTTAGGTGAAGGAACAACAACTAATTTCAAGTGAAAAGATTATACAGAATAATAAACAATCTTTGTCTGAAACAGTTGAAAATATGTATGAAGAAATTAAGAAAATGGAAATATAATCTGGAACTTTTATATCTTTTAAATGATTAATTTTATAAATTTGAAATAAAGTTCAAATAGATATGTAACCATAATTGGATGATTTCTTGAAATTCAATTATGCTAAAAATATTTTTTATAGTTATGAATAAAAACTGCAATTGTCTCAATAAACTAAATTTGAAATTAACGGAAAATATTATTTCATTTTTTCCTTCTGTAGATGAGTATGAAGACTTATATAGAATTTTATTATTTGGGTAATAGCTTAAACTTCATTTGTAACATTTAATTCATTAGATGGATGTAATATATTCAACTATGAACTCAACCGTGTGGCAGATTCCTCAGCAGAAATATATTTAAAATACTCTTTTTTTATGTGGTTTGAGCTCTAGTGATGAATTTCAAAAATAATAATAAAATATTTCCTGCATACAATATGTTGTTAATTTTTGTCTTATAGAAAATGCTCAATTTAACCATTTTTCTGTATTTGGGGAAATTATAATGATAAAGCTATAAACATAAAATCATCATTCCATCTTTTTTTTAATGTTTTTTTTTTAATTTTTATATTAGTTTTGTTTTTAAATTATCATGTGATACATGTTATATTCTTTTTTTCAGACTGCAGAATTACAAAGTAAGCTGGATGCAATGGGAGAAAGTACTTTACGTAACTTTACTCTTGATGCACCAGTTGAAAGCGTGTATCGCTTTGAAGGTGAAGATTATCGTGAGAGACAAAAAGTATGTATTTTATTTCATTTTCAGATTATTTGTTAATAGTTCATTTGCAAATTGATTTTTCTGATATTTCAATTTTATTAATATTTTTAGACTGCTGGAATTGGTCACTGGATTGAACCACCAAAGCGAGAACGTAAAGCCAATTATGCCGTTGATGCCTATTTTAGAGAAGCTCTTAGGGTCAGTGAGCCAAAGGCTCCAAAGGTAAAAAATGCATTTGAAATGATTTTTTTCTATAACGTTTTTTACCATACTAGTTTAAAAATAAATAAAATAATCAAAAGTATTAGCACAAAATTCGACAATTTTTGCTTATCCTTAGCATATTCAATAATTAAAATTATATCTTTCACATAAATTTTATATGAAAATATGTTTTTAAATTTTAATGATTTAATATTTTTAGGCGCCAAGACCTCCTAAACAACCAACTATTCAAGACTTTCAGTTTTTCCCTCCACGGCTGTTTGAACTGCTTGACAAGGAAATCTTTTACTTCCGGAAAACTATTGGCTACAAGGTTGGTAAATCACAACTTTTTCTATAAATGTGATAAGGTGATTGGTCTGATTTGCTTGTATGTACGAAAAATAAATAAATGAATCTTATAAAGCATATATAATTTTTAATTTATTTTATTTTTTAAATAAAATTTAAATATGCCTCCACCTACTACATTGATGTTTTATTTGCGATCAGTGTGCAAGCATTAAAAAAAATTCTCTTAATTAGATACTTTGATAATAAAAAAACAATCAATTTTTTTAAATTGGAAAATATCAGGTTTTAGCTTCTTTTTTTTTTTTTTCTTTTCTTTTTTTGTTGTTGTTAAACATTTATTTACAAAATATGTTGTCCTTCTCGTACATTTGCCTCATTTTCTTATTCCAATATTTTCATACATTTCCCTTACTTAAATAACTTTGTAACATTTCAGGTTCCTAAGAATCCAGATTTAGGACCAGATGCAGCAGTTTTTCAAAAGGAAGAGCAAGAAAAAATTGATGAAGCAGAACCTCTTACTGAAGAAGAGATAGCTGAAAAAGAAAGGCTCTTGAATGAGGTATTAAAAAAGGAAAAATATCTGGCGAATACTTTTGTTTTCTGTTTTCGAAATTAGTTCTATATGGCTTATATACCTCTGTATCTTGCTTTGGTAAATGTATATAAAAATGTGCATTTAAATTGATATACCATAAAATAATGCTAATGAATATGGAATATGTTCATATTATAGTAAATAACAATTTCAATAACTTATAATATGAAATTAAATATTGCTGGGAAGGTTATATTTTAGTGTATTTTTCTCCTGTATGTATAATTGTTTCAAGAATATGGAAAAATTTCTCCAATTTTTCAATGATATTTTAAGCCATAAAGTTTTTAAGTCTCCCTTTTTCCACTGAATAAGCTTATACATTTTTCATTAATGTAACCAATGATATTAATGTACAGGGTAAGTCAAAATGAATATAGCGATTACAAACGGCTATAACTATTTAATGAAAAAATATTTATCGATAAGATTTACACAGAATGTAGAAGAATCTTCAAAATTTTATATACAGAAGTCATAGATGTTCTATGTGACTTCCCTTGGTCACACGGACAACATCTAATCGGTATTCCATTTCACGCCATACATTCTGAAGCATTTGTTCATTAACCGACTCAAGCGCATTACAAATGCGTACTTTCAGTTCTTCAATTGTTTGATACGTTTCGCGAATTTTTTCAACGTTTTCCGATGAAACACGTGGCCTTCCGCTACTTTTTCCTTTGCACAAACATCCTGTTTCCTCAAACATCCGATGCCATCTGCGTATGTTGTTCGCATTTGGAGGTTCTTCATTGTACCGCTGACGAAATTTTCTCTGCACTGTAATAACAGAACGGCAACTGTGAAATTCCAACACAGAGAATGCTTTCTGCACGGGACTAGCCATTTCCACTAATGAGACGCCGCGCTGAACAGGTTTCTTGTCGTTGCGAAGTTCGATTTCGCGCATGCGCAGGCATCCGCTTGGCTGCACGTGCGCTTTACGTTAATAAATTTTGAAGTTCCGTCTACATTCTGTGTAAATCTTATCGATATATCTTTTTTCATTAAATAGTTATAGCCGTTTGTAATCGCTATATTCATTTTGACTTACCCTGTATATCAATAATAATTTACAAATACCTGAATTTGTTTCCTAGTTTATCAGCATTAAATTTTATTTCATGCTTGTAGAAACTTCAAAAAGTTTGAAGTTGATTGATGACTTTCCATCTATTTTCTTAATTGAATTTTGGATATGTCTAAATCTTTTGGATGGTTTTAGTGCTTTCTCTCTGTCATAATTCATTTTTAATGTGGAAAATTAATTTATAGCAATGCTCAGTTTGATTCTCCAAGTTTTTCTTTTGAAAGCGACATTTACTTGTTCAAAAATTTTGCTTTTAAATTATTTCACTGAATGGCTTTAACTGAAAATTACTAAAATAAAGTATAGTTATTAGTATTTTAAACAACTGGCAATTTTTATAATTTAATTTTATTACTACTAAGATGAGTAAACTATCTGAACTCAATCACGCCTTTAGTGTTAAATTTAAAACCTGCTTTATTTAAGTAATTATCTGTAGAACAGTTATGTACTTTTTAAAAGATCAATTAATAGTAGATAAGTTAGTTATAATTGCTAATATACTATATTTAAAAATGTTTTAATATGTTATAAATTTTAAATGTCATCAAAAAAAAGCAGCCACTATTTAAAAGGTTTTGGCTTAGTAAGAATCAATATTAACTGGAGACATGTAAAAAGATCTGAAATAGCTAATATATACTAAAATTATAAATTATTAATAATAATTTTATAAACTATTATTCATTAACAATAATAGTAGATTTTAAATATTCCAAATGGCAGAAGTGATTTCTTCCATTCTTCATGCCCTGATTGAAATCAGAGATAAAATTTAATACAAAAGATTTCTATTCATTTATTTTTAAAATGAAGAGTTTGTTTTTTATATATATGTACTTTGCACAGGGCTTCACCAACTGGTCTAGAAGAGATTTCAATCAGTTCATTAAAGCCAATGAAAAATATGGCCGAGATGATACAGAAAATATTGCCAAGGAGGTGGAAGGAAAAACTCCAGAGGAGGTGAATGAAGAAAATTTCTCTTTTCATTTTAATAGTTATGTAAATTATTATTTAATTTTAAAATTTTTCTTATAATAAGTAAATCAGTAAAAAATATATAAAGTAAAAAATTGCCCAGTATTTATTATTATCATTATAAATACTGAGCAATATACTTTCTATTAAAATTATAGAATTGTTTTTGGAACAAAATATGAAATCTGCATTCTTTTTCATTTAACAAAATCTTTCATTTATAAGAATTTTGATGCTTTGTGATGACAATTAGATTAAAAAACTTTTGCACAATATTTATATAAAAAATTTATTATGCATATCAAACTTTATGATTGCTGTGTGATCAGTTTGCTGGTATTGTGAAAAAGGTACTTAATATGGGAAATTAATATTATCTATTATTTCATTATGCATTTTTAATTTATATAACAGTATACAAATTTTTTTAACATAGAATTTTACTTTCGTTTCATTCTTATTTACTCTTCAATGTTCATTCTTTTCTTCTGTTATAATAACTATTTAATTATGTATTAACCTTATGATTTTTATTGTTTTCCCACTTCTTCTACCCTTTGCTATTAGGTTATGGAGTATTCTCAAGTCTTCTGGGAGAGGTGTCACGAATTGCAAGATATTGAACGGATTATGGCTCAAATTGAAAGAGGCGAAGCTCGTATTCAACGAAGAGCCAGTATTAAAAAAGCTTTGGATGCAAAGGTAATTAAAATCTGACAAAATTCAAGTTAATCGATATCATTTATTCACAATATTTAAATTTTGTAATGTGGATATTTATCTTTTTTTAAAAAAAGTACTTGTACTTTTTTTCCCTCAGATGGCTCGCTACAGAGCTCCATTCCATCAACTCAGAATTGCCTATGGCACAAATAAAGGAAAAAATTATACAGAGGAAGAAGATCGTTTCTTGGTATGCATGCTACACAAATTAGGATTTGATAGAGAAAATGCATACGATGAACTACGATCAGAAATTCGTAAAGCACCACAATTTCGCTTTGATTGGTTCATCAAATCAAGAACTGCTGCCGTAAGTACCAGTTGAAATAGCTTTATAACTTAAATTAAAAACTGAGTTTTAAAAAAATCTCCAAATACGATAAAAAGATATATCATTCAAAAATTTACAAGTTGTCTCTCTGAACAATATGTGACTGAAAATTTTTAGAAAAAGACATTCATTCTGATATCAGAAATAAGGGAGGGGGATTAAATTCTTAAGTTTCTGAAAGTAAATGCTTACTCTTGAGGATTTTTCATTCATGTGTTTAATCTTTCTTGACGAATGTTTTATAATTTTTATGTATTAAATTGTATTCAGAAATTATTTAGAATTGGAATTCATTTTAAATAATGTTAAATATCTTTAAGTTGATTTCAAATTTTTGTATGGAAAATACAAATGAGGTTAAAAATAGGAATATATCATATATTATAGTAAAATTAGAATAATACTATGATCCATTTTGAAAAAATTTTGGCTTAAAAGCAGTAAACGAGATTTCTTTTTCCAAACCTTCAGATAAGAAAAGTTAGTGAAGTGAGCTTAACTATGATTGTAAAACCAATTCAATTTAATTTATATATTGATATATCTTTTTATTAATCTTTTATAGTACTATTTCTTATAGTTATAAAATTATTAAAGAGTGATGAGTATGCTTTTAATTATTGGAACCACATTTAATTACTTTTTATTGTGCTATGCTCCGTTAAAAATAATATCAATAGTAATATAATCTGCAGTTAGTAGTAGCAACATTTTTTAATTGCTGATTCACATATATAGAAATAATATATTCTCTGTTTCAAATATTTTTTGTTTAATTTACCACAAATTTTAACTAGAAAATTATGTTTTTGAATTTTTCTAAATATAGGAACTTCAAAGACGCTGCAACACCTTGATAACACTCATTGAAAGAGAAAATCAAGAACTTGAAGAAAAAGAAAAGGCTGAACGAAAGAAAAGAGGCCCAAAACCTGGAATTCCAAAAGTAGGTTTTAACTCTTTGTATTTACAGTAGGATATTGATCAAAAAAGTAATATTTGGTTTATAAATTTAGAATATTCAGTTTTATGTAAGTAGACTTTTATGTATTATTGTAAATACATTTAGCTTTACAAAATTATTTCTAAATAATTTTTATTTGAACAACAAGTAATTAAATTCAATCTTAATTTTAGATTTAAATAGAAAAATTCATGAGCATAAAAAATCATTGCAATTCAACTTGTATTCTTATTTTATAGTATTGTTTTGCAGTTATGAAGAAGATTTATGTAAAACTTTGTTTACGGCATTTTAAACACAATAGAGTTGGACTTCTTTGTAAATTATGGGATATACTTTACAAAATTTATTGAAGCAATGAATAAGAGTTGAAATTTTATTTATTTTCTTTTAAATTTAAATTCTCTTAATTCTTTTATTGTTTCTTCATTACAGAAGCTTTATTAATAACACCTTTTTTTTTTTTTTGTCTCATAATTCAAGTTTAACACATTACTTTATTTTATGTAGCATGACTTTTGTTCTAAATTTGTGTCATGTCTGATTTATAAATCAGTTTTCATTATAAAATATGTAAAAAAAATTAGTATTGAATATAGTAAATCAAATACATTAAAAATCTTCTTCGTAATTACTTTGATATTTCAATTTATATCTCTTAGAATGGTAATTCATTAAATGCAATATGAACTATACAAAGCATTTTCATGTAGGAAATAATGCTACTAATATGTTGTATTTACAATTTTGTCTTTAATTGCATTATTTCCATTATTTTTAATTATGCTTGTTTTTATTAGGGTCCACAAAAACGAAAATCTGATGGAATACCTGATGGCAGAGGCCGCAAAAAGAAGAAGTAAATCTGAAAAATCATTTAACATTGAAAATCATAATTTATGTTTATGAACTTTAGAAACCCTTCTTAACAAAGCACAAAAGTTTAACGGGACTTTAAAAATTCAATGAAACATTATTTTCATTTTGTTGTTGGTATATTTAATTCTCATTTGATGTAGAATTTCTTGACATTTTTAATTGGCATCGTGTAGGCAATCATGTGTTTATTCATTGTACAGTTTGATACTCAGTTTTTATGTGTTAATAAAATGTATATTCTAAATTGGAATTGTGTGGATTTTATTGTTGATTTAGCATTATTGAGAGCTGGTTGGTTGGGTTGAATTGTATTTTCTCGCATTAAAGCCATATACCTGACTATACTACATTAAAAATGAGATAAGAGAAACACTTCATTCTTTATTTGCAAATTGTAAGGGACAATGAATTGTATGAAATGTTTTAAATGATCACCTAATGGAATTCTAAAAAAAGGGAACACAAGTGAGTTTGTCAATACCAATATCATTCTTACCGAAATATTTGAATCTGTTAATGGCAAAATTTTGGCATTCTATTAAGATATTGAGAATTAAATTAAAACTGTATAGCTAAAAAAAACACCCTTGATATTGCATCTTTACTTATAAATGAAAAAAAAAAATGTGATCATCAAGAAATTTAATGCATCATCCATGTTTGGATTACTTAGGGATTCATTAATAATGATATTTCAATTATACAACTGGCTGGTAAATGTGATTTTGTGTGTAAATTGAAATTTTTTAAAATCAAATTTTGAATAAAATCCATTTACCTTAAACTTTTGCCTTTTCTTCTTAAAACTGTTGAACAAATTGGTTATTTGATATACTGATTTAGCACAAAAATATAGATCTATAATAAACAAATTGAAGGAGGGGTTGATCATCTTGTGATTTGTATATTCACATCCATGCAACAATTTAAATCAATAAAATTTAGTGTGTGACCTAACATTTTATTTCGACAAATTCTGGTTTAATTCTATCAAAGAAAAAAATTCATCTAAAATGCCTATTTGTTTTTCTTTACTAAAGAACAGAGCTCTTATAAACAGGAAGCTGAAAATAAAATCTGACAATTTCAAATGTTTGTGATTTCTCTGGTGGTCAAAGGTTTATTCGTATAGAGCAAGGAAAGTTGTATCGTTGTAACTGAGGTAAGCAAAAAAGTTTCACAGAATCCATATTCACTAAAACACTATTTCCTAGTCTAGAAGAGAGTATTTCTGCAAGTTTCATTCATAATTTGATAACTAGAAATAAAATCTGCTGTTAAATACAAAACTAAAAATTTACATAATGAAATTATTTTCAATCTAATTTTGGGCTTTCTGATGGTAGTCCTGGGAGTTTTCCTAGTCACATATTGCTCTATTTATGCCACCGACTAATTTATTTTTTCAACTTCTTAGTTTGAATGTTTTTGCAGCTGAAAACTTTTGCATATACAAGATTTTGTTCTCTCTTAATGCTTTTTTTATTATTATTCATTTAGTGTCATTTTCAGAGTGATCGATAAATTCAAGTGTGCTGTGGATTTAAATTTCGATATTCTGAATTGAAATAGTTATTTTTATAATAGGAACCATAATAATAATCTTTACAATAACAGTATTCAATAAAAACAATTTTCATGTGCAGTACCAATAGAGGTAGATTTTGTCATTGTGCAACCGTATGCAATTGTCTATTATCAAGCTTCTTATTAAATAAATTTACCAGTTTAGATTCATATTTTAAGCTTGTATCTATTTAGTTGAGACAAGTTTTTAATTTAGTAAACATGCAAATTTATAGTATCATGATTCATGATTGTACTTTTTTTGTACTTATTATTTAAGCAAATGGTTTTTATTAATAATAATGAAAGGAATTTGCAAAGTTATCTTAATAACATTTAATTAATAGAATTTATATTTATAAATTTTTTTTATTTTGTATATAATCTAAAAGCATCACTCTTTTATCCTCTCTCATCATAGTGGATCAATTAACTATGGTTTCTCTTAATTTTCCTATTCGTTCCTTAGGAGACAGTAGAACCACCACTTGTGTCTATTTTGGAACGGACTTCGTAATTTTGTAACACAGTCAAATGATACTAAAACTGGCACCCTCCCTCCAGAATTTCATACCGCAACAGCAAAATTGGTGCATTTTGAGATCTATCGATCACCACTATACCATGCTTAATTTTTATAGAATCCATATGCAGGGCCTGGCTTAGCCTACTTGGATTCCGAAGGTTTAAACTTCACTTGACTCCCCTCTTTCTTTGATATTTTTTAACCATTGATTTTAAAAGACAAAGAATGAACTATAAAATAAACTTTATTCGATTTTCAGGTCCTACTGATGTGGGTCCCCTGTACAACTACTTCATATGCCCTTGCTTTAGTCGGGCTCTATCCATATGAATTGCGGAATCTGCTTTAGAATTTATAGTCTCGAAACCAATACGTTACCACTAGACCAGTATGGTTCTAAGAGTTAATAAAGAACTCCAAAGCAAGTACGAAAATTATTAAACAATATTTGGCTTATGTTCTCAGCAGAGTTGACAATTGATTGTAATATTAAAAGCCGCTCTTTATGTGTTGAAATTTTGAAAATTATTCCAGGTTAAGTATTAATAATTAAATTTCATTGTATCACATATGGTTTATATCACTTTTCAAACCTAAGGGGGTGGGATTTACAGTGTTAACTCACAAAAATGGTGACAAAATTACAATTTTGAGGATTCAATATTGGCAAATGCAAACATCTATTAAATACAGTGGCATAAATATAAACAGATAATGCAGTTTACAATTTCATCTTGTTGATTATATAAAATTTTCCCATTCAGTATTTTTAGTTGGTTTAGTAAATATAATTTTATTTTTCCTTCACATAATTCAGCCATGCATGCATGTTGAGTTCTAATTTATAAATGAACATCTCATACATCAAATCAAGTATCCATTCTTAAAATGCCACATGCTAGGGATATCCGACAAATAGCTGTGAAATTATTTGTTCTATAGAGTTTCAAAATAAACAGTAATTTCTGTCTAATAAATGTAAGTTGATCTGTAGTGTTATATATATCTTGCACTTGCTAATGTATTATACCTAATTCAGAGGGTAGCTTGAAGTAATCAGTAAAATTGTCAATTGCGCAAGCCTGTATGTCTCGATGAACAGATAAGTATTCAGGCGAATGACTTGATACCTGGCTGCCACTTCCGTCAGGACGCTTCGAAACGTATTCTCAATGAAAGACAAAAAGATCACGTGTGCTCCACGCTCTTTTAATCAAACCCTAAGCTATTTTGTGAACAGTTTTAATACTTCTTCAGTTATTTTTCTTTTTAATATTTTTTCCTCTCATTGTAAATAATCTCAAATTTTTCAATCTTCAATAAACAGTATCTTCCTCAATATATACGTTTAACTTCCTAGATATAACAACAGCATTAAAATTTAAATAAATAAAACTCAACATGAGTGAAAATTTGAATGTCGGAATCTGAAAAACAAAAGGAAATAATTTTTATGTAAAACAACATGTTTTAAATTTAATATTTTTCATGATTCTACATTTAGAAGCAAAAATGTTTTTTAAAAAAGCTATATAACCAAAAAAAAGTTGAAATTTAGGCCCATCTTAACGCAGTATACAATAAAAACTTTATGAACAGTAATCTGTAAAGACAAAGCAGTTAAATTTTTTTAAAAGTCCAAACGAAATGATTCCTGCAGATCTACGTTTACTGACTGCTAATATCAGAGAATCTCATGAAAATATCATATCCGTAGATGAGATACTTTCATTCAAGGTTACTACTTCATTGGATTTACAACCTTATGGTTCATTTTAGAATTACTGGTTGCATTTCGTTATTCTTCAAGATTGCCTAACAGCGTAATAACTTTTTTCCTTTTAATCACTGAAATAAAACAGTCAAATTGTTAAGCAATAATGAAATTCTTAATGGGTGAAACGTTGAAACATGAAAGAAAGAATAACATTGGTATTCATTGCCACAGCGGTCTTATCACTTCAAATATCCAGCTATGCTTAACGTTCCGATCTAGTCATTCTTTTACTTGACCATGAAGCTTACAAATTGAAACAAACACCTAGATAATGACAATAAACACTGCAACGTACATTTTATGAATTTTTAATTAATGCAGAACGGTAGCGATACGATTGTATTTCAAAGCTAAGTTTTTGATTTTGTTTACTTTAATACTAACAACTACTAAAATATTATTTAGCCTGTAGCGTCAGCCTTATAAGCTAGATAATATCGTTTGAGGTGAAGGGTCCCTTTTGCTCGAAGGGTATATCGCTCGGCTACTGGCTCAAGCGTCGAAGGTTCGTACCGCGACCTTCACTTGCTACATTGGTGACCTTGACAACGCAGCCTTCCGTAAAGTCGTGGCGCCATCTACCAGCCACCAAAGCCGTCGCTAACTCAACGCATCAAAGCCGCCTCTTAAGCCGTTGCTAATTCGACGCACCAAATCGTTCGTCTCTCGTCCGACTCACTGGTAGGGGAGTACTGTAGCGTCAGCCTTATAAGCTAAATTATATCCTTCGAGCTGAAGGGTCCCTTTTGCTCTAACAGTATATCGCTCGGCTACTGGCTCAAGCGTCGCAGGTTCGTACCGCGACCTTCACTTGCTACAAGCCTTTAATTTCCTTACTTCTATCTCTGCTATAAATAACAAAGGAGAATTTGTATAATGTTTTGGCCTTCTATAGGACAAATATTTGACTTAGAGCAAACAAAATTTAAAATACTACTGAAAATAGAAATGTTCGCATCGGAGTGTTGTTTTTTTATTGAAGTGTAAATTTGGTAGATTTCATTTTTTTTTCTCAATAATTACCAAAAATATTAATGTATGAAAAGTTTTTTTGCTCCTTTTTAAAATTCAAAAAATAATATTTTCTGTCACACCTATTTAACTGCCATATAATTTTTCCTTAAAGTCAGATAATTTTTTACATAATTTTCAGCAATGTATTTCATTATTACAAAGAAATTTAAATTACCTTCACTATTTTACCAAATACTGATGGTATTCATCCATTGTTAAAAGCAAAAGGAAAAAGATCCTACCGATTATTTTCGCAGATTAAGTGAAGAATCGGATGGTGAAATTATATTACCGCAAAATACTAAGTGTAATCTATACATAATATAAAATGAAATCTCCTGAAAGCGTCTGAATGTTGAATCTCAAAAACTCGAAAAATAATTAACGAATATTAAAAATATTTATACCATTTTGTACAGCAATTATTGAGGAAGATTTTAGTACATTAAAATCACATCAAAATAAAAAGGGGAGTTTTATAATTGTGAATTTAGTTATCGCATGCGCGATAACCTTAAACTGCGCATGTGAAAATAGCAAGAACTGTGGTATGCATATGTGATACATTTCTTTGTTTACTTCTGATTTTAAACAGCGATTTAAATCTCATTATGCCCAAAAGAAGTAAATCCAACCTTGGCGGGAACACATTAAATGCCGAATAGCTTCGTTTGTCTGAAGAGGAAGGATACGTTCGTTTAGTGAATAACAAAGAAATAATGCACACACTTAGGAAAAGTTCTTTGAATCGCACTGCAACTGAATTGTGGAGACAGAATGAATCTCCAGAGAAGTGAAATGATCGCCTGTGTTTTCTCTACAGACATATACTATTTTTATCTTTGTAACAGTCTAAATATTTCGGAACGTGTGCAATAAAAATTGCTTTGTAGCTATTTTTGATGATTTCTAAATATATTTTTATATTGTTTTGATGTTGCGTGACATGCCCAAACCATATTGGGCGGAAACTAGACTTAAATTTGAAGTTAATTTTTCTTCTTGGATGCTATGGCACTGGCAATGCCTTGTAGATCCTGCTTGTTTGATATAAATGACTGTCTTACGCTTAAAGTTTTTCATTGCAATAAGATGTCACGAACTTGATTTCATCTAGAAAGCTCATGTATATAATACACTGAACAAGTTGAAGGTTATTAAAATAAAGTGGTTTTAATATTCTGTCACATTCTGATGCTTAATAACACCTTATCAAAAGATGAATATGAAGTTCAGCTTAGGAGTTTAACCGAAATAAATTATATAATAATGTCGAAAAACTTGCGGGGGGGGTCAAGGATGGCTAATTTACACAAAAGAAAAACTTGAGATGTCGTGATCGGTTAAGAATATCTTTTTAAAAAACCAGTTTTTGCCTTCAAAATTTTACCACATGAAGAAAATGTGTTAAATTCTTTCAAAATAAATGTATACACGATATATAAAGTAAATTTCGTTTTATTTTTGTTTAGCTGGAGCAGGGCTCTGGAGTTCGTCATCCCCGAAAGCTGGGCATCCTGGGTTCGAGTATAATTGTTCTCCTGTGTTCTATCAATAAGGTGTAGGAATTCGCCCTTCTGTAAAAAGGGGCTGTGCAAGCGACTGTGATGAGTGAGATGAAATTGCAAGTGGAGCCATACGTAGAAGGTATAAAATCCAAGATATATGTAGGCCAAACAATCCAGCCTGTAGAGCACCAATACACACGCACATTTAACTTTGTTATTAATACAGGTAAATCATGTTAAAATTATTATTGAAATTTTAAAAAAAGAAAGAAACAATCACTATTGTTTACATCGTAAAAAAGTATAGACTTGGAAAATCTATTCATGAAGCAGAAGTTTCTGGAAATGTTATTTACTAGAAAATCATATTTGTGGATAGACTTTTCAGTAGTTATCGTGGAAGAAGATAAAAATTTTGTTTAAATTTTAATTAATTGAATTTCTAACTAAGCTTTTCGAACAAATTTCTCTAAGGTGCTCATTCCCTACTTCCAAAGTATGAATGTCTCAAATTTAGAAGCTGTAATTTAGATAATTCTGACCTGTAAAGATCCAATACACACAGAAATATAGATAGAAACGCATCCATCTTTATTATTAGTTGAGATAAGTAATTATTTTTATATGTTAAGATATCAAATATTCATTAACTCTAATTGACAAATTCTCTAAAGTAATAATTTTTGATGTTATATTTAAAGTTCATTGTTTCATTAGTTCCTTACATACCCAGAGTAATAATTAAATACCAGTATTATAATAAAGAAGACAATAACTAATAATTATGGTTATTTCTCAAAAACTGCATTATTTTAATAATTTTTTTCCGTAAATACATTTAAAAAAATAAATCAAAATATATTTATTTTTACAAAATAATAAAATATTAGTACAAAAAAATAAATTGAACAATATTATTAACATATTAAGCATAAATTCGCTGGAATGTGAAGCTATATTAACCATTTATTAACAGAATGCCTTTCCTGGAGCCACAAATTGCTTAAATCCGTCACTTGTCACGTGCTCATGGAAGTTCAAGATCAACCACTCTCAAGTGCGCGTTAGATTTGTTTGAATTTGATTGATTTAAGACTAAACCTGTTAGAGACCAACGTCACGAGACTGCATTCGTGTAGCTTACAATCAGTTAATCAACACAGAGAAGTATTTGACGTGAATGAAATGAATTCTTTAATGAAAAATAACATGAAGGGTTAGCATTTCGAATTTTTCTGCTTTCCACATTTGATTTTATTAAACTTTAATTTAGTTCAACAGATATAAATTTATCTTGATATCATGGGGGAAATATAAATACAGTCGAACTTTTAAAATCAAAAATCTTTATATATAGTAATGTTTTTTTTTAAATCTGAAAATCTGAAGAAAACTTATTCGGTTAGGCGAACAAAATTTGAATATAAAAATTTCTATATATAGAACAAAATTTCTATATAAAAATTTAATGACAAAAATTTAAATATAAAAATTTAATGAGAAAAATTCTATATAATAACCTAATGAGAAAAATGTCTATATATCGAATAAAAATGTTTACATAAAAATTATATAAAGCTATTGCAGCAAAAAAAAATCACTTAATCCGTTTATCAGAAAGTGTCTAAAAATAAATATGAAAAATAACTGTCTGGCTGATTTTCTATTCATTAAAAAAATTCTTGGAAAAGTGGAATTAGTTTACGATTGAGCTATAAACATTTTCTGGTGAGTCAAATATTATTTTTAGCTTCTCTGCGAATTTTTTACCTAAATTGGAATGATATTTTTATTTTAACTCATTAACTCTCGGTTTCCTCTATATACCACAATTACATTAATGAAAACATTCCATAGTTTCTTTGTTTGAAAAGTGGATATGTTTCTTTAAAGTAATTAATAATTTTTTTCAACCAGCTTATATGCCCAACTTTAAATTAAAAATGTCTTTTTTTTTTACTTTGATTCATATTTTATGTTAAGGATTTTCCAGACATTTTATTAATAGAAAAATTCGGAAGTAATCTTAATTTTTAAAAAATAATGAACTATACTTGTAAAACATTTTAAATATTTTCTGACAACTTTTCACTAATGTTATGATAACCTTCCAATAGAAAAATATTAAAGAATTCCAAAAATCCTTTTGTGGAATTTTAAAGTATTTCATTATTATGTTAATTTAATGTCTACAGCATATTAAAAGAAATATATTGAAAAGTATACTTAAAATTATACTAGCTATTCACAGATAAAATGCAATTTATATTTAACTAGCTTTTATCCGCGGCTTCGTAAGCGTGGAAATTTTGATGTGTACATGCGAGAACTGATAGTCTAAAATGTTATCAAAACCGTATGCATGCATAAATTTTCAACGTCAATTGGAGCAAACCAAAGGTGTGAATTTTTCGAGTCAGTTGGGGTAACGTTATGCAGATTAGAAAATTTTAATTTCAATTGATCTGTTTTATTTTTATGCAAAAGCACTTCTGAAGATTTATTACTTAACAAAGTTTAATTTTAAATTTATCATACACTACGGAAATGAGCAGAATCGTTTGAAATATCAACATGTTACGTCTAACCTCATAAGCGTGGGGGAAAAAATGCTTAAAAAATATGTACTTAAAACTATAAGGGTACTTTTGCGCAAATGAACAATCGTTAGAGAAATTTGGGATAATCTGGCGGAATTCTACATTATTTGCCAATGGAAATATACCATTATAAGCATATATGAAAAATATATAGCTAACGCAAATACTATTTAATTACAAAAACACATAATGGAACAGCTTTAATATACAGTCATTTTCGCCAAAAAAAATAGTTTATCACCAATTTTAGCGAAATGGTCGAATGTGGCATGAACGGCAACAATAGCATTTCCAATCATAAGGTTTCGATGAACGTTGCAGCAAATTAAGGAAACATAGAAAAAAATAAATCAATGCAGTAATATGGAATGCCCTCAAAAAAAATTTAATTGAAAATAATGAAAGTAGGCAAAAGGAATACGTACATCTGGGGGGGGGGGATAATCAAGAGAAATGAACAGGAAAGATCGAATTATATTAACAGAAGAACAGCGTAAGAAAAAACATGAATACTCAATGCTTTTCTTAAGTAGAAATTGGAAAGAATAAATGCACTTACTGCGTTCAACTAATTTTTCTTATGAGCAGGAAACAATTTAAGAAATTTTTTACAAAAACAGTTGAACTCCTCAGTGGTGAAAAAGTATATCTGCCAAGAAATCCACGAAAGAACAAATTAATCCTAAAGAATTCCATTGGAATGGTAAGATAATGTTAAAATGAAAAACGGTTAAATAAAAACAAACGATTCAAAAAGCTTGGGCAGATGTTTTCAGATTGTTTTTTATTTTCTGTTCTGATGAAATTTGTCAGCAGACGATTTTAAACAGAAATAATAAATGAATACCGGAAATAGAAAAATAAAAACAAACGTTTCAAAAAGCTCAGGCAGATCTTTTCAGATTTTTTTATATATTTTTTGGTGGAAAAGTTAGTTTTTAATTTATAAAAAATTAACCACTCAATTAACAGGAATAAAAATTACCCTATGTTCTTCTGTAGACTATAATCTATCTCTGGGCTAGATTTCATTCAATTTCCTTCAGCCGTTCTGGTATGATTGACTGACATCATCCATCCAAACTTTCACATTTATTATAGTAGTATAGATTTTTGGAGACGATTATGGTTCTTAAACGAAAATCTTTCTGTGTAAGTAGGACGAAAAATAATATGATGAAAGATAATAATTAATTTTTAACAATTTAGCTGATGTTTTTAAAAATTTTAACCAATATTTTTTATATATTTTTAACTCTTTTTTTAATTTCCGTCGGGCTTAAAAAATAACTCGTAATTCTTTTAATAAATAATAAAGAATTCCCATTATGAAGAAGAATTTTTTAAGTTCGATATACAAAAGTTGTCTATTGTATTTCTTCCTATAGAAACAATAATAAATCGAAAGAGAAAAAAATCAATTTTTTTTTATTTCCTCAGATTATTGGATGATTTGCAAAATCACACTATCTACCTTTCATACCTGACGAGTGCGACGGATTTATCTTACTTACTTCCTCTTTCTTTATTCAAAATGCTAGTCATACTTTTCTATCAGTTTCGTGACGAAGACTTCATTGTTAATACTTCTGACTCACAATACACATCAAATAAAAATGTTTCATCACTTTTCTGAAGGTTAAGCTACTGCAAAATCATTCCAATTTGTAGCTCTGGCATTGATATTTCTTTTCCTCAAAGAAGAATTATTGCAAATTCATGATTGCAGCTCTAACACTTACAAATATTCAAAAAAAAAAAAAAAAATTCTTAAATTCTGTCAGAAAATCGAATTTGATAAGTGGAAGATTCTTTTAAAAAATTCTAATATTATTTTTATTTTTTACTTTTATTTAATAGTTTTAATTACTTTTGTTAATTATTTAGTTTTAAGTTATTAAATAGTTAATATTTTTACATTAAATTGATTCTAAAAACAACGAATAATATTGCTAATAATCCTGTTAAACTGCCACGAAAAATATCAAAAAATATATTTTTTTAATGCTCCGCATCAACTTGATCGGTTTGAGTTTTTGAATTGTTGCCTATAAGTTTGTATCCGGATTTGTTCATCGAAAAGAAAGAAGTGAATCTTGAAATACCGGTTTTTCGTGATAATTTAAAGCAATTAATCTGAGGGGAGGTAAAAAAATTTAGCTTAGTTTAGTTATAATAATGTCCCGTTGTGAAGCAACACTAGTGCTATTTTGGGACGGGCCTCGTAATTTTGAACCGAAGTCAGATGACGAGGACGACACCTGAGTTGGCACACCATCTCCACATCACATCAGCGGGAGGACGTTTGGACGAATTTAACGTGCGGGAGGACGAATCAGCGGGAGGACGAATTTAACGTGCAACAGACCCCCTTACACGACGGTTCTTCCGTGGATCGGGACCCGAACATTAAACCTTACGACTCACAAGCCGAGTTAAAATAAATACAAATTTGGGCATTTTTCTATTTTATTTCGAGTGAAATTTTTAAAATTGCACGTGTATTAAATTAAGCACGTGTTATATTAAAGAAAATTCATGGACAAATTTTCAGATTATTGTCAGCGTTATTTTCTGAAAAATTCCACTTTGCTGAAAAGTGGTGAAGGTAAAAATAAGATGCTGTTATACAATTACTATAGATATTATAATGTCGATTAGGAAAAATATGCGCATTTGTGGGAAATAAAAAAGTTCTTACTTTGTATCAGCAGTTTATCGGAAAATGTTAAATAATAGTTTTCACGGGCGCAAAAATCATCTAAAAATGTGTTCAGATTTAATAATTGAGGCAAAATGTTAATGTTTACTTCAAATATAATTTTAACACCTTTTCTTCATCGACTATTATGACACGATTCGAAATCGTTGAGCAACATTTTCAGAATAGATTTTTTTTTTTCAGCTTATTAAATTGGATTTTCAAACGCTCTTTATAAATACTTTTGATTTCTCTATTTTATTAAAATAAAGTCAGTCAAATAATTTTTTAAAAAATATAATGCAGATATAGATCTGAAATTTTTTCGAGTTATTCCTTTCTACATTGCAATTGTTTAAGTGGAATTTCAAAAATTTCGCTCAAATTCGGAAAAAAAAATTGATTTTAAATAGATTTTTTAAAAACCCTTAAAACAATACATTTGTATATAATTTTCTGAGAATAAACAATATTGGTGTGTCTAACAGAGAGGATCAGCAACTTCCTCTTGACATGATCCTTGCTTTGGTTCTAGACACCATCTACCGCATGCAAAAAGTCATCGTGGTTGAAGAAGGAAAGCAGAAAATCTGTGAAATACAATAACACACACAAAAAAGTTGTGTCTTTTTGCTTTTATTGATTATTTTCTCTTCTTAATCTGCCTTTCACTTGTGATTTTCATGCTACCGTTACCGTACCAACGTTATTTATTATTGTTTGATATGAAGAACACTTTCCAATAAAAAAAAAGGTGGTGCCTTTTTAAAATTTTGTTACTGCAACCATAATGTTCAGTGTTTATTTGTTGTTTCTCATATGATTTTTGTGCACGTATCTCAAATCTATGCTCCTATGAGATAACAGCCTTTGTAGCTATATCCCTCACTGCTTACATTGTTACAAACCTGTAATCAATCGCAAGAAAGACTGTTTTACGATCAGCCCTGTTGGGTGCTGATAGTGCGCCGCGTCAATGATCTTAGAATTTGGCGACTTTTTGGCGAACTGGCGATAAATTTGGAGATCAAATAGATATTACTGGAAACTTCCAGAAATTTAACGATTCGGCCAAAAAGAACTGAGATATCTCTGATTGGTTCAGAACCTTCTCCGCAAATCTTTTGGGGCATGTAAAAGGCCGGCAGTCTCAAGCTGCAATGAACCGCAATTGTGAAACGAGTCATGTATCGATCTTCTAGAGGATAACGAAGCAGCGGCGGAACAGTCTGGCGAAGAACAATCGTTGTGTAGATCTCAAGCTCATCTTGATGTACTGAGCTATGTGCCGAGTCTTGGTGTTTACTGTGGAAGCAGCATCAAGTCGAGTGTAGAGTAATCAGCCGCGTAGTATGTCGGCAGTTGGATAAAACCAAAGCAAGGAGATAGTGGTGAATTGCAGACGTTCGGAAGGGTAGCAGAGTGATAGAACGTTGATTCCTTCCTCCTGCTGAATTCTGTCTGGCCGCTTTGTGTGCTGTAGTCATTATTATTACTTGGAGGTTACTTTTTTGGTGTAGTGCGTTGCCTGAGTTCGCATCGGCTCTATATTTGCTGTTCTTATATTCATGTCTTCTGTGTAATAAAAGTCGTCGTCGTTCGTAACTAGAGAACTGTTTATTTCGTTAACCAACAAAAAAATCATCAAAAGAACACTGACGGATGTAATCCATAGCAATATTCAAGTTCAAGTTTACCTCAAAATACATAAATTTTATACTGTTGCAAGTTACATATAATTAATTAACTAGATTTAGGTACCATTTTTTCAAAACGTTATTACGCACTAGGTTAGTTTAGCTCAATGTTGTGATTTCAAGCTGTGGTCAGTTGGCGGAGTGTAACCAGTACTTCTCCTTTTTATATTTCATGCCAAACCATCACAATGGTTTTCGATCTCTGACAAACAACGTGTTTATACACGGTGGGATTCGATCTCATAACTCCGATGTATGTAGCTAAAATTGCTTTGCCAAGTCATCATGGATTGTGATTGTGAAAATATTCTGTATTTGAGGCCATTTAAAAATAATTTGAAGTAATAAATTAAAATGAAATCTGCTATGCATATTTCAATGTATCATGTCAGAAATCATTTCTTGAACGGCCAAGCACCACGTGCTGGTGCAAGTTAAATTATATTTTTATTCATTTTAATTGTTTCATTGAATGAGTCACTTTGGTATTGAAAACGATCCAAAAAACTTTGTCTCGCATTTATTGTTTAAAAAACACATCGCATTTCCTATTTATTTCATTTCATATAATCGCGTGCTCAAGATGACATTTTTCTAGGTTTTATTTGCTGTAGTCATTAACTTATTTTTTTAAAATCAGAGCTTCTGTAAACGCAATGGCAACGCGTTATTAAAAGCTGATTTTTTGTGATGTTCGTGCAGATAATAAAATTTTTATTTTTCGTCTACAGAGTTTTGTTGTCATCAAAAACCTCTTCCAAAAAACAACATCATGTTCTGACAAGATAAAAAATGTTCATCATGATAACATTTTAGTTTGTTATATAT
>JAOUZG010031484.1:1609884-1649188 GCA_026289955.1 Argiope argentata | reverse complement strand
ATATATATAGGATTTTAACACTGATTAGAATTCAAATTATCAAATAAACATTTGTTGTGTGAACGTTTTGTAGTATATAATGCTATTTGCAGTTTAATTATCTAATTGAAAGTACCACACCAGAGAATGACGTAATTAATCTAATCGTCATGGTGAAATGTTGGAAACGATTACAAGCTTAAAAATTATCGAAGATTAAACATTCATAAGCATTATCTTTAATACATAATCACAGTTTTTTAAATTGAATAATTTAAGTATTTTTCTAGAGAACAGCTAATTAAATCTAAACTAATGTCTGTCAAATTTCACATGCTTTGTTCTTCGTTAGAATAATATTTAATTATTCAGTTAAAAAATATCCACCTATAAATCTCTGAATCAGCCTTCCATACTATAATATTTTAACCAATTAATTTTATTTTTAGCGCCATTCTCTTTTCGCATCAGTTAAATTCATATTGCTCTCCAATTAAAATTTTGCTGATCCGCGAATATCACTGAGTTTGATGCCACTCCACACTTGCCGTGGTCAGCGATCCGTAAATAGAACACCGTTCGAAAGAATGAGACGAGGAAGAACGAGAGTGCCCTGAAATATTCACATTCTGACCCCTAATGTGGAACCGGTCTGAGGCTTATCTGATGGGTTAGACCCGTTTAGGCCCCTTTCGATAAAAGTTCATGCACATCATTTTTTGGATTTATACAAGCCACTTACTTTTGTACTTTTCACAAGTTGATTTCGTAATAAATTC
Organism: Argiope argentata; assembly: GCA_026289955.1. Taxonomy (NCBI): domain Eukaryota; kingdom Metazoa; phylum Arthropoda; class Arachnida; order Araneae; family Araneidae; genus Argiope; species Argiope argentata. The sequence continues at coordinate 1,648,430 of JAOUZG010031484.1, read as the reverse complement.
ACGAGGTGGCATTTATTAAAATCATTAAAAAAAATCACTCCTTCGTGTTGAATATTTGAGTGAAAGTGCAATTGCCCTTAATATTTGACACACAAAATTCACATTAGTTAAAATTATTGGTTTATTTCTTATAAACCTATCAATTATTAATATATGTTACATTTAGTTTTAATTAAGAAATGACAGATAAAAAAGATTTCCTTCAAGTCTAATAGGAAGAACGAAAAGTCCGGTGTTATATAAATTTTAATTTCCTCCTATACTGTTCAAAGCACTACTTTAAAACAAAACTAGCTATTATTTATAGTTTAGAATGGACCAATATTTTTATGAATGCTTATTGCATTCAAAACTGTGCGTTTTAAAAATTTATTATCGAACAAGAGGAAGCAATCTCTCCGAAACATTTACTCTTTTTTTCCTTCCCGCCGCATTAAATTTTGAACCTTGTGCAAAATCATGAGTTCTCAGATTTTTATTTTCAAAGTCCCGTGCATTGTAGAGAAATGTTACACAAAATATTAAATGTTACAGAGGAGAAAACCTAGTTTGCATTTCGGACACAGTTTTCTCCCACCTAATGAAATGAAAATTGGACAAAGAATTACAATTTTAGAAACAAAATTGCATCCCAAATTTTATTTAATTAATTCGTTGAATTTTTTAGTTAACACTATCACTTACATGTAAAATTATAGATCAAAAGGCTATCTACCTTTTGACACATTTGATTCAAAATTTGATGCATATCTACAATTTAATGTTAAAACTTTCAGTAATCTAGAAGCGTTATGTTTTTGAGTTATCATTCTTATATTTAGGTTAAAGTACAAAATGACATATAGCCGACAACCTTTTTGAATAATTTTATCCAAAATTTGAAATAAATCTACATTTTAAACACTACATTTGCGTATCAAACTTCATTTATCTAAGTAAACACTTTTTTTACTTGTATTTACAGGCATACAAAAATATAAGCTAACAGATAGTCAACCCATTGTCAGATTTATTTCATTATTTTATATAAATTTACATTTTATATACTAAGCATGTGTTTAAAATTTTATACAGCTAGATTTTTATACTTTGTAGTTATTGTGGTTATTGTTTTCGGACACCCAGACAGACAGACTTAATGGATAAAATGTATATTTATTTCTTTCAAAATATGGCAGAATCTAAAAATTTGAAAGTGAGACTCTTTACCAAATTCCATCAATCTAGCTCAAAGGATTTTTGATTTATCGTATTCAAAGACAGGCAAAAAAATTTCCAAAAAATATATTTATCGAAACTAGAGACATCATCAACAGTCGACTGTCCCCCAACACTTAATTTTTAGGAGAATGATCCCACTCATCCCAAAAGAACACTATTTCATTGTACATTCTTTATGAAGATAAATATCGACAAATTTCTCAGCCCTTAACATCAAAAGCGGAAGATTTGAACCATTTTTATTTAGATTAATTTTTCCATGTTGGAAGTTAGGTGACCAATCAGATGGCTGTTTCATCATTATTAAGCAATTACCAGCGGGTGACCGAGCTCCGCTCGGAGAAAACAGGTATCGAAGCTAACTCGAATATTTAAATTTTCAATTGTGATTTATCAAAACAATACATGCCATAAGAAAATTTGTGAAACCATTGGTGAAAAGATAACCGGTCAAATTGCACCATTGTAAACTATTCTAAACAAAGTTAGAGTTTGGAAAGGGAACTATTCTATACAAAGGTAAAGTTTGAAAAGTCATAGGAAATAAAATGTAATTGATAACAAAAAATTATACAATTAAAGAAATGGTACAATGGTGAGCAGTGTAAAGATTGAAGTGTGTTGAAGTTCAATATTTTTGACAAATTTATTTAGAAAAACCAAACATATATACATACATAAGAAACATATTATAAACCTATAACAGCATAAACATAATAAACATTAATCATCGATTGCGAAGTCTTCCATGTTGTCCAGGAAGAATTTCATGTAGAGGTGCGTTCTGCATGTTGAAAATGTGGCTTGAAATCTGATTCAAAATTTCATTAACAAATTTCCCTTAATAAAAAGCAGTGGAATTAGAATCGTACTTTTTTAAAAGAAAATTTAGTAAAAATATCAAAGTTATCCTTATTTTTTTCTGATGAATGTTGAAATGTCGGACTTTGTTGACAGTGATTTGAAATCGAAATCAGTTCCTTAAATGCTTTTTTGGAAATCTGAATATTTGGAAATTGGAATCTTGAACGAATCAAAAAGAACGAATCTTTTTAGTTAACGAACGAGCGCTAAATTCAAAATTTCATTAACAAATTTCCCTTAATAAAAAGCAGTGGAATTAGAATCGTACTTTTTTGAAAGAAAATTTAGTAAAAATATCAAAGTTATCCTTATTTTTTTCTGATGAATGTTGAAATTTCGGAAATTTTGGGCGATTTTCGACTTGACAACCATTCCTCGTATTATAGTATAAGTTTATCAATATAATTGAAAATAATTAATTTTTCTGTGATAATATGTAGTATATAAAAATTAACTGACATGATTAAATTAACCTTATTAGCCGTTTCCGGTAACCAAATTTATCATATTAAAAGATTTGATTTGATAAGTTTTGATGAAACAAATCTTTATGAGATAAAAGAAATTACTCTTTTAAATAATGGCTGTATAATAATAATGAATTCATTCAGGTTAGTTAGTTATGTTTACAAAATGACGATAATTGGTAAAACCAGTTCCGGTGTTTAGGTTGAAGGCTCTGCCTTAGTTTCCTTAAGCAATGTCAAACAAAAACGGAAGCGGAGGAGGAAGACAATCACTGATGACATAAGGAAAAGTTATAAACTTTCTTATAAAATAAAAATCAATGAATTTTTTTAAAGGTTTTTTTTTATTTAATACTTGTGATTGACATACAAAGTTCAAGTTTTTTCTCTCACTTTGAATGTAAAGTGAAACAATGCTTCTGAATATCCTCTCTGAAATGGATAATGGTAAGAGAGAAATTCCAAGTGAATTCCAAATGATTGTTTAAATTTTTAATTTCATATGAAATAAAAAATTGGTGGAACCAATATTGGCTATAAACAGAAGGAACTGGTTCAAGGATTTTGTAAATTTCAAGCAAATAGTTGATTGCCAAAGGCGGCTAAAGTATTTTTAAAATCAGCAAAATATTAATGCAAATGATTTTTAACTTTAAAAAATTACAATCTATTGACAAATGATAAACAAATATGAAAATGTATGCCTGTGATGATAAAATAAAAAATGACAGTTTTCAACTTTTTGAAGAATCTAATATTCTAGACATCCCCTTAAAAAATAAATTATTCTTCATTTTATGACGTTGAAACACTTTTTTAAGTACATGGTAGGATGAAAATCTATTGTAGTTTAATCGATTATCAGTTTGTCGAAACGATTTTTGAAAGAACATTTGAATCATGTTTGTTAAAATTCATATAAAACACTAAGAAGACATCGTATAAACCACTCTTATTACTTAATGTCAAATGGCAACAATAAAATGCAAACAAAGCATCTTACTAATTTCAAACTGCTTCAATAAATGATTTTGCATAATCAGCGGAACTATTTATAACCATGAACTGACTGAAACTTGAAAATATTTTTGTGTTTGTGTGTGATATCTTGTGTTTTTGAAGAAACTGTTGTTCTCTACATCTGGAAACCGGGCATAACAGCCATTGATGCTATAAATCCCAATATCTTACTTCTTTCAAATTTCAAATGATTTTGCAGCTGCACAGAATTCAAAGATAGCTGATTTACTAATGGAAATACAAAATATTATTAGAAATATTCTGAAAAATGTTCGCCGAACGACAAAAAGTCATTCAGTCAGAGGAAAGAAGATACAAAAGAAAGATGTAAATAAGGAAAAAAATAAATAAATAAAAGTAGATATAAAAGGAACAAGAAATCAACCACCAATCATCTCATCCATGAAAACATTAAATATGTGCTTTTGCCAATCATTAATTCCGTAGTAAAATTTTCCACTTTCCTCATGGACACCCTTTTTTATTTGCAGTAAACTGATTCAATTGAATTCATACTTTTCAGTCGTATTAAATAATAAAATGAATTATTTATGAATCTTTAATATCTAAAAAAAATGAATAACCTGTACGAACTAGCTGGTTGCCACAAACGGCTGGTGCAGTTTTTTTTAACTTGATTTCTTTTCAACATATAATGATAAAAATGATTTTTTAAAAAAAGATTTTTACCTAATGTTTCAAAATAATTTTTTTAAAAATTATAGGTGGTTCTATTTATCAATTTTTTAATGCTAAAAATCCCATTTCATCGTAAAGTGCTCTAATTAATTAATGAATATTTCTAACGAATAAGTTCTTTATCTATCTTCAAAATTACACAAGAATACGCGAGAGCACACATAAATAATAACAAAAAATGAATCAGTTACCTTTCTTATTATCTAAAATTTTAACGATTGTAGACAATTTACAGGTGTCCTGTAGCGGGAAAAAACTTTTACAACTTATTCAACATTATTTCTGTATTTAAAATGCCACTAAAGATCATAAAGCTGTCACATGGAAATTTCCACACATTTGTGCGTGCGACAGGAGGTTTATTTCCTCAAAACGAAAAAAATAATGCATCTAATGAGAAGGAAGTTAAAATTAAGCTCCGACAAAGAACACCAAAACTGTATATCACTCCTTTGTGAAGTTATATCGACCAAAATTGCTAGTCTCAAGGTTTTAAAGCGAATAATATTGACCTCTATTTTGATTGATTGAATGTATCTCATCAACTGACTATCAACTTATAGTTTATAAGTCAATCGTCTTTTGATTGCATTTGTAGGTATCGCCATGACTAAAAAGCAACAATTTAAATCAATCGAATTAGGTGCATGGTCATGTAACGAAAATTGTAGATCTGCATCAAATTTTAGCTTCAATAATTTAAAATGGGGCTCAAAAGCGTTTACTATGAGGTCAGATCATGATGTTATTTTGGAAACGATGTTTGTAGTGTCAACAAAATACGCAGGCGAAAAGTTGAAATTTTATTATCTACACGAGCATCTCAAAAATTCAGCTTTCAATAACGTGTTGTCATTGCATTTACAAAAGCTCTGATTTAAAAAAAATTAATTTATTGATTACGACAAATAAAACCTAGAAAAATGTCATTTTGAGCAGGTGATTATACGAAAGGAAATAAATAGGAAATGGGATAATTTTTTTGAACAATCAATGCGAGACAAGGTTTTTTATGATCGTTTGCAATACTAAAGTGACTCATTCAATGAAACAATTTAAATGAATAAAAACATAATTTAACTTTCACGAGCACGTGGTGCTGGGCCGTTCACGAAATTATTTTCTGATGCGATACATTGAAATATGCACATCAGATTTCATTTTAATCCTTTTTTTTTAAGTTTTAAGTCTACCCAAAATACAACGAACAGCAAAACACATATTATGCCACTGTACGGGAAAGTCTGGGAGGGGTGTCTTCTCGCTTATGTTGCCAGAGTAATGAAAAGAAAGTAAGGTTGCTCCTGAAAGTAAGGCTGATGCTTTTATTAGAAAGCATGCTAGCAAATCTAGTTTTAATTAGTTCTCTATTTCGACTATGCAAATTTCATTAAAAAATGCCAGCTTTAATTGTCTTTTAAAAAATAAAATCTCAAATTCTTTCTGTTTATTTTAATATCATGGTTTATTTTTACTTTATTAGTACAGTAGTTTATTATTAGATATTAGTAGTGTTTTTATAAGTACTTTATTATAATGTTTATTTTTAACTATTTTTACAAGCAGTGACACATGAACATAATGTGAAAACATAAAAGTTAGAAGTAGAAACCAAAGGTGGCTAGTTGTTATATAAGAACTAGTTTCCTTTGGTGACCAGTTTGTACCTCCCCCCCCCATTTATTGACTTTTTAGGATGTTAAAGGATTGATATAGAATACATAATTATGTGATACGACATAAAAACATGAACTAAATCAATTTACTGTAAATCAAAATGTACATATATTGCGAAATAAAAGCGGAAGTGAAAATCTCACAATGATCTTTAACTTAGGTGGGTGAATGTTTTGATGAATAATTTGAAATTTCATCATAATGCTCAAAACATTTTTATAAATTAGATGAATTAAAAAATATTATTAAAATTAAAAGAAAAATGTTACGTAAATTAAACTTATACAATTAAAAACGAAATTATTTTAATCTTGTAAAGATTCAAAAAAATTAATTTTCATAATTTTTTGAAGATTATTTTTTAAAGAAAATTTATGTAACAATTCCCGTTGCCAAATATTCTAAGTTTAAACCTTAGACGATGGCTTAGCCTATTTTTGTTTTCAATTATTTTTTCTATTTCTTGATTCCTTTAGTGACTTCTACCTTTTGACTTTAGTGACAGGGAAAACATTCTCCAGAACAATGCTAATAAAATTTTGGAGCTTCATTCATTAGCTAAGCAAAATTTTCAATTCAGTGTAGTTGTGCTGTTATTGTTATTTATGGAACTTTTTCAAGCCCGCTGACAGGCCTGCCAGCGATTTAAACCGATCGAGCGTCTCTCGTTTTTCAGAAGCGCCATCTAGGGACAAGAGTACGACTTAGCTACACACATGCCACAACCCTTTTTATGGGGCGGACTTCATTCATGCATTTTCATTCATTCATCCACAGATCGTAATTTAGATCTGGAACCGAGAACCAGTACTTCCAGTATCACTGACGACAAGGAGGACTTTGTGATCACCACACGTTTAACGAACGTCAGCTACCAAACACACTCGGGGAATCTTCGGCCGGCGAGATTAGAACTCGCAACCTAAGGAATATAAGTCCAAAACTCTACAAAACAGGCTATCCCGATTCAGCATTACTGGTTTCATCCTTGAAAAGACCTAGTATCGCTTTAGAAGGGGGGGAATACAATTGAAAAGAACGTCAAGGGAGTTTCAAGAAAGGTCACCTGACATTGTTCAAAATAAAGATATTAGAGGAGAAAAAAAAAGTTCTTCATAAGTGCTCATGAAAGTCTAAGGAAAAGGGCGTTCTAATACCACAAACAATAGTTAGGCTACCGTAAATATTGTAACTTATAACTAGTATCCAGGTTATCAATACCACTTTTTGTTGAGCCAACGGATATATAACCTTGCTGAATATAAGTTTCTCTCCTCACTTATAAAAATGAGAGTGTTCTACGAGTTAGATTCTAAACAATTACCGTTAAATGTATAAATGTATATATAAATATTCGGGTATAAGACCTCACACAAATATTTAGGGTTGCAATTCAGATATAAATAGACAATTATAATAAAATAATAATCTTGATTATGCAAAAAAAGCATTTATAAAATACTTACTTTCTTTTACAATTTGATGTTCTTTTTTAAAAAAATTAATAAGGAAATTCGTTAAAAAACATGAATTACTAATTATTTATAGTTATTAGTACATAGTAGGAATTAATAGAAATCAAAGAATGAGAATTTATGAAACAATATTAACTTCCCTTTATAACTTTAAAAAAAAAATGAAAATTTGCCTTATTTCATCAACAGAAAACTGTTTCAGTTTGTTAGAATAGTAAAATATCTTTTCCATACCTAGATTTTCATTGTTAGATTCAAGCGCAAAATACAATGAAGAGAGTTAATTTTTTTCTGTGTTTTTTTTTTAAATAAAGCCAGACACAAACATTTATTTTATATTTTCCAGCCATCCTATGTAACATATTTTTATCAAACAAACTAGCCCTGTTTCAGGAAAATTGCCCAATAATGAACGAATGGTACAAAGATTTTGTTATTGACTCAGCTGCTCGCTTTATCAATATACATAATGAACGCTGCAGATGTCTCTGCACTGAATGTTTCGAGGAAAACGTGTCGTCAAGCAGATATCAAAACTTAATTATTGTTCAAACAAACGAGATAAAAGAGAACCCAACTGAGAGTAGTTCCGAAGATGATTTCAAAGAAATTTATGCCATTATCTTAGGATCTTTCCACCGATCGTAATTGTGGATTTAGGCACGATGTGCAAATTTGATAATACTGATAATATGGACACTCTATCCTATAGGAATGAGAATCTCTATTAATGATAAAGGAAGATCTTGATCTTTAGTTACCAAATTTGATTCTACTTTTGAGGATGAAAATGTATACTAGGATCAATGTTTCGAATTTTTATTCATTAAAAATGAGATGATATTGTCCAACATTATTTCTGAAAGCGTTATTGCATAAAAATAATTTTTGAATGGTCTATTTTAAAATCGAAAAATTGTCTTTTTTATGATATAATACGATTTTTCTTCATTGAATTTTTGATAATTGCCTAAAAATATTTTCTTCATATTTTTCAGCACGTGCCATTGATGTAATGAAATTTGAACTATCTTAATTTTTACATCAAATATAATCTCGTGATTTTGTTTTCCATTTTTTAAGGCTAAGGGGAAAAGGTTTGGTTGGTTATCTAAGAAATTTAAATGAAGAGTAAGAAAATACGTTTCAGAATCGATTAAAAAAAAGCAAGCAAATAAAAAATACATTAAACGAACGCCATATTTTTAATAGATGTAAAATATCATGGAACTCAACTTCATTAAGGAATGGTTTACGAGCAATAATTTAAAAAATGCAGCATATTAATATAAAACAACTTTAATGTTCCTCATGATTTATTGCTTAAAAATATTTTCTTGAAGGAGACATAAACATCGTTGTGTATAAAGTATGTAATTAAAATTAAACTGAACCAATATTGCTAGCAAATCGGCAAGTCGACAAAGTGACTATTATCATAAGAAATAAGCAAAAGAAGAATACAAACCACAACTACGACAATATTTGCTAGAAAGATATCGCAATCAATTATTTTTTTTTAAAAAAATCTATTCCTTTAAGTATTTAGAAATTATTGTAACGGAGCTTTTCTGCTAAGAATTGTATTCTCAGAATTCCCAATTAAGAGAAATTTAAAGATACTTCCTACAATTAGAACAAACGAATTCGGTTCAAAAATATCTAGATGAATCATGCAAAGCATATTCTTTTCTAATTTTATTCAATTTAAATATGTAACATAGCTCACTATACATATCTTTATTCTATCTGAATTAAGATGACGATATCAAAACATTGTAATAATGAGTTAAAACATTTTAAAACTTAAAATTTCTCTATTTAATAATTGGTGTAATATTGCACAAGTGTTTTTGTATTCAAAAAGAAAGAAAAAATAATAGTTTTCTTATAAATTGGAATATAATTGTCCTATTTCTGCAAAAACCATTCAAACGAAGTAGGAATCGAACAAAAATAACTAGTTTCCACATTTTATTTGCCTATATTTCGAAGATTTTATATTGTATAAATAATTGTCTCATCCGTGTTTCCTCCCTCCCTTCTTTTCTTTTCACTCCCGCTGAAGACATTCCTTTTGATAATTTTATCCAGAACAAAAGAGCTACTCAAGATTAATTTTCGAATGTGTTTGTCATCAAGATAAATAGATGTTGTTTTTTCACTTTCACTATGTGCACCTGTCTTAAAAATCAGGGAAAAGGTTATTTATCTTTCTTAACTAGAAATAAATTCTAACAATTTTTTTTATAACGATAATTTTTTATATCCCCATATGGATTCTTTTTTTCACCGAAAATACAGTCAAAACAGTTCAAAAATATGTTTGCACAGAACTGCATTTTTAGCCATCGCCATGTTTATTCTTCTCCTCTTATGCAAATAATACTAGGAAATTGAAATCGCCTTTTCATCAGCTTTTACTTTTTAAAAGCAAGAAACCAAGTACATTCTTGAACAATTTAAATAAGCCTGATATAATTATTTTCATAAAAACAAGGTAGACGTTGGCTCAGTGCTTTAAACAAACACAATACATTTATTTGAAAATTAAAAATCCCCTTTCGAATTCATAAATGTGATAAACAAAAAATTAATTTACAGTAAAAAATATTTACGATTATATTCTCATTCAAGATTATATTCTCATATGATTAATTATTTTCCAACAGAAATAATAATAAAAAGAATACAAAATGAAAAAAATATATAGAATGCATATCTGTAAAATTAAAATGACAAAAAATTAATACTTGGCATGAGTATTGAAGCATTATTTAAATTTAAACTTGCTTTTGAATTATTAGCATTTAATTGGATGAATTCAGTTATCGCATTTAGAAATTACTTTTGTACCTGCTAATCAAGAATATGATTTAGATTAATTAATATTTAAAATTCATTAAATTTGTTTTTGATGTATTTGCCAAATGTTCTTTTCTTTTCGTTTGTAATAAATTTAATTATTACTTAATTTTCCACGGTCTATCGCGGTATAATTTCTTATTCATTGTGCTTTAACTTTAAAAAAATATTTTTATTTCACAAAGCAGATATAAAGACAAAAGTTTTTCAAAAGGCAAGAATTTCAAAGAAAACGCGTTCGAACGACAAAAGTTATTTATTGCGAATTGGTTATCATTATTTATTGACAAGGAAAATTTATTGTTGTTTTAAATGAACAGATTACAGAAAAAGAAGTTCGTGATCAAATGTAACATGATACTATACACAATAGTGAATAAATTATTTTATATTTATTATTTTAACAGAACTTTTCCTATGCATGGAAGGGAAGAAAAGATCAAATTTTGTTTTTCTTATTTCTGTAAAAAATTGCACTAAAAAAATTTCCTTCTATTTGTAAAAATATTAAGTGAACAATTCTAAAAAGTTGCATCCGAAATCCAAGTTGAAATCAATTAAAATCCTAGTGACTTCAATTTGGATTTCGGATAAAAGGATTTTCTGTTAACTTGGATCGGATTTTTTGTATCGTGACTTAAATATCAAGTCACTTTATAGAAATTTTAAAAGAATACTGGAATATGATTTACTTGCTCAAAAATATAGTTCCTTCTTTTTAACCCCTCCTTCTCTTCTTTTAAAACATAATTCTGATGGGGGGGGGGGCAAAATATTATGAGTGCAATTTCTAATTTAAAAATGTGCAATAATATCCGTGAGAAGGTTAGTTATTCAAATGAGGCATAATTAATCAGACTAAAAGGGAAAGGAATAGTAATAAACAAGAAATAATTAAGGTTAAAGAACTGAAGTTGTTGTTGTTACTAATGACACTTACCACGGATAAGTCCGCTGATGCATAAACGGATTTAAAACGAAATAAGCGGCTTTTGTTTGAAGTAGCGCCAACTAAGACCAAGAGTACGACTTAAGCTACACACTTCACATTCGCTTGCACTGCCCCTTTTTACAGGAGGGCACAGGCCACACATCTCACAGATAGCACATAGAAGAACAACCAAGCCCGAACCGGGACTCGAACCCGGAACGCCTAGATGACGAAGAAGACGCACTACCTCTGTGCCAAGACACCGGTACAGTTAATGAAGTAATCTCTCTAATACAATAAGATGAGAGTTTGTCTTTTAATCTACAGCTTTGTCCAACATCTTTAAAGTCCAAAAAAATAAATAAAACCTAAATAGATTAAAAATTAATAAATTTTTGTTATTTTTAGCCTTAAACAATTATCTCACCAAAATTATTTTCTCATTAAAAACTTGAAAATATATATATTTCTAATGATATGAATTTTATTTTCACAAAATTTTTCATAATTTTAATAATTCAAAATAAAATTGTTTCGAGAGTCATGTACCTGACTTTTAAGGTATATTTGTAATAAATGTTTAGAAATTGAAGGCCTTTACTATCTGTCATAAAAGGATATTCACACATTCGTTTTCATTATTAATAATAGAAAGGGCAGTTTGAATTTTCTGATAATAACACTTCATGAAATTAAAGAAACCGTAGAGTTCAAATTCTAGAAAATTTCCCAAAAAGGAAAAAATTTCAAAAAAAAAATCAAAATTATTTGAAAACTCACAAAAATACAGTAAAATGATTAACTTAAATGCGTAAATGATGCAATAACTCGTAAACATATCATTTAACCTTTGTCTCGAATCCTTCATTTCAAAGTTAAAATCTTTTCTAAATATCTGAAATATTTGATAGTGCTTCCGGTATTTTGACTTTTCAACATATCTTTCTTTTTTCAAGGCAAAATAAATATGATTGCGTTCATCTTTTCTTTCAATAAAGATAGGAAATGATAGGTCGTTGCGTTACGTGACTTGGGATTTTCTCAGTTTCGTGCAAAGTAGCTTTGCATTGATTCCAAGCTACTGGTGTGAGAGAAAATTTATCACTTTTTACTATCTTTTTGAAAACATGGTATCACTGTTGAACTCTATGGCCGATTTAGACGGGAAATATTGGCTATCTTTCGTGAAAATGTGATAGTTGGATATAGTCATGCCATTAGTAACCAGTTCCAAAACAATCATTCTGAAATAGACTTTTTAGAGTGATATGTTTGGTTGTTTCAGTGTAACACATTTTGGTCCTCTATCTGTAAATTGAGTCAGGATAATCTTTCAAAGATCTCTAGAGTCAGATTGTTAAATTTAGAGTTGCCATGTTTGCAGATATATATTTTTTAGATAATAAGGTAAAAAAGGATTTTTCAAAATTTCAATTATATTTTTGACTAATTGACTAAAGGGTAGTCAAAAATAAATGTTTCTTTCTCAATCATTTCGTAACATATTATAACGATATATATATATATATATATATATATATATATATATATATATATATATATATATATATATACAAAGCAGGAATATCAATTTTTTTGAATAAATATTTCTTTTTTTTAATAAATTCTAAAATAAAACCATTTTATCATATTCAGTAACATTTTTATCATGTTAGAACATGATGTTGTTTTTGGGATGAGGTTTTTAGCGTCAACAAAAATCCATAGGCGGAAAATTGAAATGCACGAGCATCTCCAAAAATCAGCTTTTATTAACGTGATGCTATCCCATTAAAAAAAGCCCTGATTAAAAAAAATAAGTTAATGACTACAGCAAATAAAACCTTAAAAAAACCATCATTTTGAGCACGTGATTACATGAAATGGACTAAGTAAGAAATGTGATATTTTTTAAAACAATTAATGGGAGACAATTTTTTTTGGATTGTTTGTTTTTTATCATGTCAGAACATGATGCTATTTTGGGAATGAGGTAGACAAAAACCCGTAGACGAAAAAAAAAAAAAAAAAAACGTAGGCGAAAAATCGAAATTTTATTATTTGCACGAGTATCTAAAGAAATCAGCTTTTAATAACGCGTTGCTATCGCATTTACAAAATCTCTGATTAAATAAAAAAAATTAATGATTACAGCAAATAAAACCTAGAAAAATGTCATTTTGAGCACGTGATTACATGAAATGAAATAGGTAGGAAATGTGATATTTTTTAAACAATCAATGCGGGACAAAGTTTTTCGGATCGTTTGCAATACTAAAGTGACTCATTCCATGAAACAATTAAAATGAATAAAAATATAATTTGACTTGCACGAACACGTGGTGCTCTGATGTTCAAGAAATGATGTTCTGACATGATACATTGAAATATGTATAGCAGATTTCATTTCAATCTTTTTTTTATTGTTTTGATTACTAGATTTCTACTAAAGTGCCTTACGATATTTTAAAAGCATTTTTCGTGTGTGCGTTATCGCTGTTGCTGTAAGCATAAATTTCAAAAATATAATAAAATTAGAGAGCCAAACCTAAAATATTATTATGCAATGATGTTCTTTTTTTTCATAAAAAAATGCCCATAAATATTTTTAAATTGCATTCTTTTTAAGATTAAGTATTACATGAGTAGTCAGCCGTATGATGGATTATAATATTTTAAATTTAATACAGGAAACCACATTCTAAAGTATTATTTTCAATACGGATACAACTTTATAAAATGGTAATTCTAACTTGCATAAGCTTTCAGAACATTGACCCAGCTGTCTTTCTATTCTAAATTTTAAAATGTGCACATTCCTTTCCAAGCCTCTTAAGTGAGAAAAAAAAGGGGGGAATTGTAAGACATTAAAATAAAAGAAAACATTTTATTACCGATTTAAAAAATTGAATAAAATATCTTAATGCAACCAATTATGATAATTAACATTCTAGTGTTTTATGCTCTGCAGGAAAAATTCAAATCTCAATCTAGGCATAAGAACATTTTAGAATGGTAATTGCATTGAAAGTATTATCATTGAATGTTTTTTTAATTACTTAAAAGTTATATATTTTTTAATATTTCGAAATTTGACTGACATAAGGCTTTATAAAATGGTTATGAAAGATTATTAAAAAGAATGGCGATGTTATCGTATTATCTGGTTAAAATAAATAAATTATCTCACTTTGAATCACAGTTCGATAGGGCATTGTTCTTCTTAGCATATCCATCTGAAGAGAAAGAAGGAGGAGCGTGGTTTCTAAAGCCTCTTAACTATAAAGCGCTTGATAATATTATAAAGCATTGAATCGACAAAAGAACTTAAAATTATCCCGCGAAGTTCGATTTTGAAACGTTGGCAGAATAGATTCGTTACTTAAAAATAGAATTTTAGTATCATTTAGGTTCGAAAAAAATATGCTAAAATTAATCAATATAATTCGATTCTGCAAGCATGGCAATATAAATTCATTGTTTTTGAAATAAAATAGAACACAATAATATTATTAAGGATTGAACAAACAAATGATGCTAAGATTATTCAGTAAAATTCAGATAACGAATTTCTGATAGAATTATAGGATAGCTAAATTCTGATAGAATCACAAAACGACAACTTGTTTTGTAATTCTGCATCAGAATTTAGTATCGAAAAAATATTATAAATAAATTTTTTCTAATTAACAAAATGCCGGAAAATCAGATTCGTTTTATTCATAAAATTGATATGGAACTAGGCAAATTCGCTTGTGTGACAAAATAATGCCCAGTTGTCAGAAAAAGATTTTAATAGCACTAAAATTAAAAAAAAAAAAGAATTCGGAGTAGCATTTCCTTAAATTATCGTTTGCGCCTTTTCCGTAACAGTTGAGTTTTTTAAACCTAATGGCGTAAGCGTCAGTAACTACCAAAAGATAATACAACGATTGAACCGAAAGATTTTAAGCTATTCGAATCGCACGCATAAAATTATTTTATGCGTCTAAGCATTTTCATAAGTACATATCACATTAAAAGCATGCATTTAAGCATTTTCATAAAGTACATATCACATTAAAAAAAAGCAGTTACGTTTTTAATCTACAAATAAAAATTTTGAGCAAGTTCCATTTAGAACAAATTTATCGCAGAGTGCAATGCTTTAAAAAAATAGTTCCTTAGATGTCTTTCTTGTAATCTTGTAAATCTATTTTTTTATTTGAATAATGACACTTTTATGATGGCATGGTTTCGATAAGCACTGAAATTTCGCTTTAAAAAATTGATGCATTATTCTGCAGATGCTTTTTTTTTCCCAACTTGCTTCTACTTTGATAAACTTATCTAAACTTGTCAGGTGAAATTTATCACTAAAGTTTAACGAAACCTAAAAAAGAAAAAAAATCCACTTAGATCACGAAATATTTTGATATGAAGCAATGAACTAGTTTTACAACCATGCTTTAAAAAGCAATTTTGTCCCGGACTCAACCAATAAGCGTTGAGAAATAAGAAATTTTAACAAATCGCCATCTTGTCGGATTATTTTAATGTGACCTTATATTAGATGAGTGCAAATGCAGGTTTTTAAATGATAGCATGGGTTTTTACATACTTGGTTTTTTTTTTTAAACATTACACGATTCAGTAAGTCACGTTTCGCTTTCAAACACAAATTTTTTAATCAATAATGTTAAAATAAAAATATATATATATTAGATACAAATACTAAAATCAAAATATTATTTATGTATTTAATAGCTGTAAATCACGATAACATTAAACAGATTCTTCTGTTTCATTGGCAAGTTCAGATTGCATTTCAGTATTCATTACGAATTCAAATTCGATCATGAACTTTCGTCTGAAATCATGATTTTTCTATTAAATCATTCGAATTTTACTACATGACAGAAACGATTAGAAATTTTAATTCTTGTTTGATTTCGAACTACAGATTTTACAGACAATAATGAGATTTCATGTTCAATGAAATTGACTAAAATAAGATAGTGCTGGCTTCTGAAAATCATGTGTAGAATTCTTAATTTTTGCAACATCATAATCAAACTCCTCTTTCATATGATATATATGAGGGAATTATATAGAATTTCGAATAGACTTTTCATGTCTACAGGTACTTTAAAAAATGTTACATAAATATCTTTAAAGTAAAATAAAAATAATAAAAGTAAAAACTGGTTTTAATAAACTTTATCATATTAAAAAAAACTATTTCTCAATCTAAAAGTGAACTTAAAATCTATAATAATATTTCCATCCTTACTTGTAATGGAAAATAAATTATGTATATTAATTTTAAACAGAAAAAATTACATTAATACCAAAGTACTCACCAACGCATCAAAATATGTCAGAAATTTACCGACTGAAATCGCCATTGGTTCGGATTTATTAATATAATATATTGGTGCATTTATTCAAATAATCAAAAATATAGGCCCTATTCATTTTTGTAATTTTTGTTAGTTTCGGACAAGAGACTACCTTGGCTATGCTACAAGTCATTTTATTATATCATCAACATGATATTGATTTATGAATGAGGTTTGAAGCGTCAACAAAAATACATAGGCTAAAAATAAAAATTTTATTACCTGCGCGAGCAATTAAATTAACACGCGTTATTAAATCAACTTTTAATAACATGCGGCTATCGCATTTACAAAAATTCTGACCTAGGAAAAAAAAAACCTAGAAAAATGGCAGCACGTGGTTATATGAAATGAAATAAATAGAAAATGTGATATTTTTTTAAAACAATAAATGCGATACAAAGTTTTTTTTAACGATCATTTGCAGTACTAAAATTAATAATTCAATGAAATAATTAAAATGAATAAAAATATAATTTAACTTGCATGAGATCGTGGTGTTTGGTCTTTCAAGAAATTATATTCTGACATGATACATTGAAATATGAATAGCAGATTTCATATTAATCTTTTGTTTTTTATCATGTCAGAACATTATGTTATTTTGGGAATGAAGTAGACAAAAATCCGTAGGTGAAAAATTGAAATTTTATTATCTTCACGAGCATATCAAGAAATCAGCTTTTAATAACGTGTTGTCATTGTATTTGCAAAATCCGATAAAAAAATAAGTTAATGACTACAGCAAATAAAACCTAGAAAAATGTCAATTTGAACACGCGATTATATGAAATGAAATAAATAGGAAATGGGATATTTGTTCAAACAATAAATTATGTTATGGCATGATACATTGAAATAGGCAAAGCAAATTTCATTTTTATCTCTACTTTTTTAAATCTATATCAAATAATTGAAACTTTGAGAGCAATATTAATCGAAAACTAAAATTTAAAAATAAATATTTTGTTTTGATAACATATAAACCATATTTATCGAAGAGTACAGTTTAAAAAGCAAAATTGACCTAAATAAATAGATTAAAAAAAGAACGTGCACTGACAATCAATACAGATGTCTGAACTGAACAATGGACATTGTAACAGGATATGGAAGATCGGGATACAGGCAAATAAAAAGATGGTATTTTGCCTAAACAACACATGCTAATACTGGAATCGGATACGGCCACTACATAGGCAGATTATAAAAGCATTCTTTTTTTTTTTTTCTGTTATCGAAAGAATTTTAAGTCTCTATGGCAGATGGCATGTATTTAATGTGTTTCAAGAATTTATCGTGTTTACTTGTTTGAAAAGGAAACGCTCTTAATTCGTTTTTAAGAACAGATGCTGATAGTTTTGTATTAGAAAGGAAAAAAACATGTTATTTCCATCTATATCAACATTACTAATAACGGGCAAAAAGAAAGAGAGAGAGAGAGAGAAAGATAAAACCACGAGCCATATATGTCTAAAATTATAATGACAAAGTCGATTGATGTAACTGACTCCAGTAATAGCAATGAAAATACTAACACAAGTAGTCTGCCCAAAACTGTGTCGTATACTCTCTAATAAATTGTTTATGTCAGAGAGCGTTTGGCATGCTATCGACATCCAATAATTACGAATTTTTGATGTGAATTTGGCATTTTGCTGACTTAATCGTGTTATCCTTGGCGAGTTATTTGGCGATTAATCCCTGGCATTCGTTAATATTTGATGGAAGTTGAATTTGTATTGACCCAAAACTGCACTTATAGTCTCACAGCCCCACACCAAATTTAATATATTTAAATTATCCAGTTTATATATTTCCGAAAATACGGACAGATAAACAGTTAACTCGCAGTTGCAGCTAACTCAAAATTTCACAGGCATTTACATTATAAAGGTAAAATTCATGAACCAAATTTTATCTATCTAGTTTTCTTCTTTTTGTAATTATCGATTTAACTTGTATTCGAACAGCCGGACAGACTTTCTGTGAACGGATTTTGCAGAAAATCTGATAGGAATAAAGACTATATACCGAATTTCATTAGTGTACTTAAAACGTTTTTGAGTTAACTTTGCGCAGACAGGCAGGTGAAAATTTTCCAAAAAATATGCTTACTGGAGGCCCAAAACTTAATGATACAGCAAAATGAATTTTTTACGATTACCATACTTTCTTATTACGACATAAACCAGAAAAAACAACAACGATGATTGATCTAGTAATATTATTTAACACTCTATGTACTGTTTAATGAAGTTTCATAACAGTTTTTATGATAGTTCATTAGTAGCGGATATTACAAAATACGTAGGAATGTCAAATCTTCTAAAAGATTGTATTCATCTTTACACGAATGATTTTTATCAGATAGATAACTATTTTATTTCCTTGTCTTTCGACATACAGAAAAAAAAAGATTAAAATGAAATTTGCTATGCATATTTCAATGCATCATGCCAGGACATAATTTCTTGAACGGCCAAGCACCACGTACTCGTGCGAGTTAAATTATATATTTATTCATTTTAACTGTTTCATCGAATGAGTCACTTTAGTATTGCAGACGATCCAAAAAACTTTGTCTCGCATTTATTGTTTTAAAAAAATATCGCCTTTCCTATTTATTTCATTTCATACAATCGCGTGCTCAAAATAACATTTTTATAGGTTTTATTTGCTGTTGTCATTAACTTATTTTTAAACAGAGCTTTTGTAAATGTAATAGTAACTAATTATTAAAAGCTGATTTTTTGAGATACTCGGGCAGATAATGAAATTTGAATTCATTGCCCACGCATTTTTGTTGACGCCAAAAACCTCATCACCAAACAATATCATGTTCCGACATGATAAAAAGAGCAACTTTAACACGTCACTAAGAAAGGCGGGTTATTTTTTTCTGTTTTATTTTAAACAACGCAATTGTTCCTTGCTGAACAAGCCACAAAATCCAAAAAGATTTCTATCATCAAAATGCATGCAAATATTATTATTTGCATTGATAATTAATCCTTTTCCAATATTTTGACTCTTTTGTCTCCTCAAATTAGACCATAGCTATTTCGGGAAGGATCATATAATTTTGATCCATTGTTAAATGATGAGATAGACCCATGTGCCTTCTACGCCTTACCCCTATCTAAACTTCAACTCCAAGACAGTGTGCCTCTTTCGAATGTAAATTAGTTGAACACAAAACATTCAAATAGATATGTTTGTACCGATTGAAGGTCGCGATACGAACCTGCGACGCTAAAGCCAGTAGCTGAGTAACATGACCATAATACAAAGTCGACTTCGGTATCGTAGATTTTATTTGGCCTATGAAGCTGGCGCCACATGTTGCTAGTGAGATATACCCAAGAAATTAATTGCACACAAACATATCCTTTATTTTCCATCCGCCTATTTATCAGCAAAAACAAGACACAGTAAGGAAAATACAAATAAAGTGGTCAAATATCTGACAAACGAAGAATTTACATATATTTGCACATAAAATGTTAATAAGGAACCAACTTCAAAGCTATTTAAAATGTGGTTGTCACAAGAAAACTCGAAAAAAATAAATTCTGCATTAAAATTAACCCGTTGTGGAATAGAATGGATGGGATATTCCAGTATTTAATAACGAACCGGAAATTCATAAAATGACAACTGGCATAATCACGCGCATTTAGAAGTATCGATGTCTCAATTTTTTTCCTAGTAAAAAAACGTTAGGTTCTAAAAATTCCATTTGTTTGCAGTAAAGTTATAGGATTAAAAATGCCAAGTTTCGATAATTTAAAACTACAGTGACCTGTTGGAGATGACGTGGAACTGATTTAGTAGGTTAGACATTACGACAACATAAAAACATTTCCTATCTTATCCACGATCCGTACGCAAGTCAGATAATTTCTTCCACGGTTATCGTATAACAAAAAATGCGAACCGTTATCAGAAACGAGTCCAATATTGAAGATGAACTTTTGACACGTTTCTATAAATGCACCTCGAGAGTATCGATATTGAGAAATAATAGCACTTAACAATGAGGAGCAAATCAGAGCTTTCTAAAGATAAGATTTACTTATCTGTTCATTTTGACATTGACTCTGGATAAGAAACCGGGCGTCGTGAAATCTCCGATAAAAAACAGAAACAGGTCAATGTTTGATGTACACGTTTTACGCTTTTTGCTTTATAATGTCCGAAGTTCAATAACCAGTGGGTTTTTTTTTTTTTTTTGCAGAATTTGGCATTTTTTATACAACATTTTTTTTTTATTTTCTCATATAGAAGGACATTATTCAAAAATATTATCATGGTAGAAAGGGGAAAAAAAAGACCCGCGAAAGTTAATTTTAACATTTCAACACATCAACGTAATTTTTAAAATTTTCCTTGTGAACGCGATTTTGAACTGGATAGATGAAATTTGATACATAGTTCTCTACTCCGAATTTATGGATTGCTATAACGTTTTAAAAGAAATATATTCAGTCTGCCCAAATATAGGTTAATGTGATAACTACAAACCGAAGGCATCTACAAGATAGGATTTAATATACAAATCGAATAGGTAGTTTTGCATCAAATTTGGGATCAAATCAGTCAAATGGTAAAAATCTGTACTTGTATCCAGGGCCCGACTTAGCCTAATTGGGACACTCCTGTCTTTTTTCTCTCTTAAAATTAATGTTAAAAACGTTAATCAAAGAAGGAAACATAAAATAAACTTTCTATTCGATTTGGGGGGCCAAGGGAAACAGTCCGGTATGCCCTTCCTTAATTAGGCCCTGTTTGTATCCGGCATATAAATTCGACGATTTAAATAAATGAAATTTGGTATGCGATTTTGTGACTGTAACTGTAGTTCGGATACAAATACGCTTTTAATTGGGCAGAATAAAATGCATGCAAAATATAAATTCGGTTTTTCTGGTACTTGTGTATTAGCCACATCTTATTGGTTAATCATCTAGGATTACATTCTAATAGGCTATTTTGTAATTTTAGTTCACCAATGACATGTGTTTCATAAGAGACAGTCATTAGCTAATGTGCTGGACAGTTTCAGGTTGACAACACTTAATATTTTTTTAAAAAAATACTAAAACAATGAAAAATACTTAGATAACAATGAATATTTCTTCTCAACTAAACATTTTGTCTTAATGAATAATGTGCCAAAATTTTTTCCTCTTTATTATTAAGTACAAAAATATATATGACCCCAAAACACCCTCATTGCAAATACTCCCAGAAGAAATCTTTTAACACAAGCTTAAAAGTAATTAAACTCTTTCACAACCTCCTTTATAAATGGCTTCTGTAAGCAAAAATAAAATACTTTCTACTTAAATTACCCAAAGACTTTATTTATTATTGGGTTCTTTCTTGAAATAGTTAAATGCAACATTTATTTTTAAAAATCTTTCATGCAGTGCAGTCAAAAACAATTATATGTATACATATCATACACAATACAAGTGGCTGCGTAGTAAATTTTTCAAATGCTGGAATTTAATTAAAATAATTCATTTCACTAATACCAAATTTAATGTTAGAAGTGTCCCAACTACAGACAGATTTGAATATCTAAACTATACATATATGTATTATATTATTATTAGTATATATATTATTATTTAGAGTTTTACCAACTACGGTTTTGATTTTTCTGCAATATTAAGGTTTTTGAAAAAGTCGGGATACATCTTTAATTTGCAACACAATACTCTTAGTTTAATAATGCTTTAGATTCCATGCATCTGTCTAAAAAATTTGCTTTTAACTATATAGCAGTACATATAAAAGATTTAATATTGTCACAGTATATATGAGTATAAATACAGTAATTAAACATGAATATTAATGTAATAAGTACTTAAAAATATTATGCACCAAATGCATATAAAATGCACTAAAATAGAATTTGTATCATTAAAAAGATTTATTTAATTTTAAATTGATTATAAAAATGTGTTTTGTGAAATAATAAACTTTAAAGTTACGTTACCATTAAAAATGCTGATTTTTAAAATAAAAATTTTATTTAAAAAAAAAACTTTGTTAATGGACACCTACTAATTGAATACCTGTACCAGATTTAACAGCTCCAAGATTAGCATAGAACCATGTATAGAATCTTTAGCAACTTTTTCATCATGCAATTAAGGGATAGTATACTAACATAAATTGTCATTTAAAGATAAATAAATAAGATAAATAGTCATTTTAGAATAAATAAATAAGATGTGAAATTAAAATAATGCAACTAAAGAAGTTTTAATGTAATATCCTTATTTGTAGTCTTTAAAATTACACTTACATGTAAATAATAGATCTAAAAAAGAAAGGAGCAGTATAATTTTTCACAACTTCTTTTGTCATTTCAGATTATCTCTTTTGGAATCATGACCTCGCATTTTAAGATTTTTAAAAACGGTAAGCATTGTCTTAATGCATCTGGCACTGATTCCTTCAACAGCTTCAGCAAATTTAAGCTATTTCTTACATCCAAAAAGTATTAGCACAGTTTATAATCGAGTAAACAAGTACAAAAAATATAAAGTCTACTTTTAAGTTGAAAATAACCACAAAAGAAAAAAACAATACTATGCTTTATATAATATGAACATTTTATTTTCAGAAAATATTTTTCTTGAAATTTAATGACATCTCAGAAATCTGACAAACCAAACTATAAGCAATCAACAAGATGCTGTATGTCTGGCAATCAGCTTAGTAAAAGTAATAAATGTTCTTTCATGTCATTATAAATATTGAAATCAGGAATGGTTGATAAAATTTTTAGCTAGCTTGGTCAAATTACTACATGTCTGAACCATAGCAAAGTTTATGTAACGTTTTAAACGTAGAGAAACATGACATAATATACAAATCCACGTATGTATTCTAAAACTGAGCACACTAGTAACAGTCATGATGGCAACGTGTCATCACGTTTTTCTTAAGAATGCAACCTAGATATGCAACAACAATTTTCCAGCTATTATAATATTTTTAATATGCTAGAATTGACAATCATTCTGAAATCTGATAATTATTAAAGTACCAGTTCTCCAATATTTCGATTGCAATTTCTAGCACAAAGTTAATGTATCTGAATCTGATGTACATATAGAATATATTCATTGTATTTGTCTTTTTATAGTTCGCCTACTAAAATTAGATCTCAAAAAGTTCACATCAATGTCTTAGTGTAGAAACTGATGGCGAGACATATTTGTTTTGAAATTTTTTTTAACACTACGCCATGGAAAGGTAGTTTTCGTGACTAGTTTAAGGCATAAGAATAGTATTATAGTAAATATACACTAGTATATTTACCTGGCTTTGAAAGTATATTCTATAAGGGGAAAAAAATCAAATCTCTTACTTTTTAAAATTGAAAAATAAGATGTCTTAAGTTAATTTATCATATGAAACCAGACTAGTTTGCTAATCATATAAAAGTACCTTGAGTAGTAAAAGTATCTTGATACAAACCAAACTGAGATTCAATATATGGTGTTTATAAAATAAGCACTTTGATTTTTTAAAATATTATGAAGTTAGATAAAAAAAAATTGCGACAAAAGAAAAGTTATTTTTAAAAATTTATTAAATATAAATTTAAAAATTAAGATAAAATTTATATATGCCAATACTGCTTCATAATATAAAAAATAACATGCTAGATTTTAAAAAAAAATGTGTCAGATGATAATTACAAATCAGGTACAACTGTCTCCAAGTGAAATGATTTTCAAGCTTACACTTTATATTTAATTCTTCTAAGTCAGCATATATGAAAAGCTAAAAAGTAAGATATTTCATTAAAAAAAAAATGAAGTCTTTTGAGAAATGTGCTACACATAGTAATGATTACACTCAATTTTAGATTTATAAATAGAATGTTAAGCCAAAAATTATTTTTAAAAATTTGTTTTTAATTCCTTTAATTCTAGCGCAGACATTAACAAGATTTTGTAGAAATTTCAACCAATTCCTAACATAATATATGATTAATCTATATACTTTAATATAACCATCATTGTAGAATATGGAGGAAAAAAAGTTGTAAAATGCATTGAATTTTACTAAAACTATTTAATAAACATTGAATATGGATTTTATTTTCATTATATCAAAGAAAGC
Organism: Argiope argentata; assembly: GCA_026289955.1. Taxonomy (NCBI): domain Eukaryota; kingdom Metazoa; phylum Arthropoda; class Arachnida; order Araneae; family Araneidae; genus Argiope; species Argiope argentata. The sequence continues at coordinate 1,623,676 of JAOUZG010031484.1, read as the reverse complement.
TATTTGTATAAAAGTATAATAATAAACAAAAAAAAAAGCGGTTTTTGAAATGTTTGCCCAACTTTTGGAGAATATAAAAAACTGGTTCCGGCAAAATAAATCCCTTTTCTAAATAACAGTAAAAAAATATGCAGAGTTATTGAAGATCTTACTATTGAAAAATTGATAAGAATATAAATAAAAATTTGCTTTTAATTATAAATAACTGGCAAATTCCCCAGCTCTTTCATTAAACAGTAAAATTCTTCAGGCACATTTTTATTAAAAGAGCTGGCACTTTCTATAACATCAGTTTGATATAAGGCACATCTCAAAATCTGAATTTTCACATTTTACAATTATAGGGAATAAATTTAATACAGTAATGATATTAAATATTATTTACAACTTCATCAATTCACATAGGCTAACTCTAAATTTTCATACAAAATGAAATTCAATTTCTTAATATTAATAAGTTAGTTGAAAATTTTCTCTTCAGCATCAAGCATTTAATATTATATACACATATTTTCATAATAACAGTAACAGTGTTTATTTACAACAACTGCTATCATCATTAGTGCATGCTAACAAAAAAGAAAAAAAAACTCTTAACTGTTAACAAGAAACATTGAATGTTTGTCAATTTCATCAGAAATCTAATAAAAAATATATTGTTAAAATTAAAAATAATCTAACCTTATGGACTACTTCCATACATTTAGGCGACTGTAATGGAATTAATACATTTCAAACAAATAAACATACCTGATACTATACTTAACAATTCAATTCATAGAAAAAGTATAAAACTATCATTACAAAAGTGAAATGCAAAATGTACAACATAAAAAAACACAATTACGAAAGATATTGAAACACAACAAGTTACAGAGCACATTTAAGCTGCATTTAATAATAATCCATCATGGACATAAAAAAAAAAGAAAATACCTTTACAGCTATTTATTTCAGGTCAAGTCATATGATCATGAACAAGACAGTTAATTACAAAACCACTTTACTCATTTTTTTTGGAAGACTGTGTAGGTGATTGTGTACTCTGATCTTGACTTGCATCGTCTTCATCTGAATAATCAGTTGGCTCTTCATTGGGTTTTAACAGACGACCCACATAATGATACTTTTCTGTAAAATAAGATATTCCATTAAATATATATATATATATAAATGATATATTACTCAGAAAAGCTTAATATAAAATTATGAAACCAAAAATATCAAAAAATATGATCCAATTTTCACAATCAATAAGTATTCACCCATCATTTCCTTTAAATCTAAAGAAAATACCTTTGGAATTTTAATTATGAACAATTATATTGAATTAAATTTAATGTAAATCATTTATGACAATTTGGTACAATTAAAAATCTCCAGTTGTTTAAACGTAATAATTTTAAACTGAAATACAGTCAAAAGTAATATTATTCATTAAAAAAATGTGGTTATAATTTTCTCAATATTTATTTATACATAACAAATATTAACCTTGAAATTGAATCTCCCATTCTCTGACACTATCCATCTGCATGGAATTTAGATCAGATAAATCATCATAACCTTCATTGGTAACTTCAACAGAAAATGTTGCTAGACCACGTGAAGCATCTCGCCCGGCAAAGGCAGCATAAGGCCCTCCTATAATGGAAAATAAAATAAAATTGTTTTTAATACTGTTCAATTTCAAGATCCTTCCAAGATTTGAATATACATAGATATCATTTCATTAAAGATAATAAGTTCAAACAAGAAAACACAATAATTTATTTTATGACTAAATGCAAAAATTAAATATAAGCTATATTAATTATAGAATATTTCTGTATATAAAATGCTAAATAATTCCATATTTCTATAAAAAAATTATTAATAGAATCTAATCATATTATAAATCTTTGAAATAACGATCAAAATTCATTTTTAAAATAACAAGCAATTACCATGCTAGTAAACGTCTTATGATCTCCTAATACTAAAATTACATGCTCTAAATAATGAGAAAACGCACACAAAAAAAACAATTTTTAATTATCGATTCTTTAAAAGCATATTGATTTTACAATTCGGATAAAAGAAAATGAATTCTTTTAAATTAAAAAGAAATATTCCTAGATATAAAACTGTTATAAATACTTTGATAATAATATTTTCTTAACAAATAATTCGAAGATTCAAAGTATGTTACCGGCTAAAATATATAAAATCAATAGCATATAGTAATTCTATTAAAAAACAATTTTGAATCTTAGGCAATTAATTTCCAATAATAAATAGATCAGATCTATGTACCTGGTCCATAAAAATGTTTTCCTTTAGTCACATCAAAAATTTTTCCATTCACAGCAACACAAACTCTTCCTTCCTCATTCGTTCCGTCGTACTTCCTAAGTTCTTCTATAGTCATGTCTCTTTTTTTCATTGGCGGGAGTCGAGGAACGGGTGGCGAAGAGGGTGTATCATCTGCTTTTTTACTAAAAAATAGTTTGTACATCAAGTAAATACATATGGACAGGAGAATCAGATTCAGAGGACTGTACACTATGTCATTTATTATGCTGCCAACAAATGAAGTCGTGCCATCATCGACACTTTCAGCTTGAACTTTTTCAGCAACTTGCGCCATTGTAAATAATTTTCCTACCCACACAATAAAAAAACGAAATTTCAATCACACAGAATTCACAACCACTCACAAGTTTTGATCAATTTTATAAGAGTTTCTGCTTATTTCACATGATTTGTCAAACTTCTTATGTTAATTTGTTTTGCAAGCGCATCGCTTTTGACTTGTGATACTGTCACAGCATCAGGCGGAGAGGGACTGATAATGATAAATACCGGAGTTGAGAGATACAGATAAGTTTGAAATCGATGCATTGTTTTTTTATTGTAGTTTTCCTTAAATATTCCAACTCAAAATTCTAAAATATTAAAATATGAATTACAGGCAAATTTAAAATATTTATTTTTATATTATTTGTAAAAATAAAAAATTAGCAAATTAAAAAAAAACTGATACGTTTTTAAATTTCTCTATAGAGGGCGGATCAATCCACAATAATAGATAAATCTTACTCAAGTCATAAGTTTATTATGAACGGATAATAAGAGAATGAAGGCTCTTTTTACTGTATATTTCGTTCATTTGTGTAGGAACAAAAAAAATTTCCTGACACCTTCAAGAATTTATAAGGTGAAGCATCAACATCGAACCTTTTCTCTTCGAATATTAAAGGTAACGACACTAGGGGAGAGGGAACAAAGGACCAATTTTCCTTTTGTCAATGGCAGTTTGATAGCCCTCCTCCGTCGGCGAGAAATTTAGAGTTCAATCTGCAAAAATCTTTACTTTTAAAAGAGAAATGTAAAGTGCTGGATTCAGCAGACTGAATTAATTTCAATCATATCTTAAAATTATAATATAAAAGATAGTTAAAACAAGAGGATTTTGAAATTGGCGATTCAGCTAACAAAAGTCTGCAGAATGTAAGACATCTCATTCTGTTGTCATCTATTCAGATTGTAGTTTGCGCTACACATTTGGTAGAATAACTGACAAGCGAATCAAATGTCTTGTTTTCTCTTTCATCCCTTGTTGCTGTCGGTGGAAATGGAAATATTTGGGAAATTGAGAATAAAAGCATTCAAAACTGGGGATGTTATGATAATATAGAGAATACATAGACGCCTTTCGACTTGTTTTTCTCAACTGAAATTTAATTAAACACTAAATAATCAACCTTTTATTTAACCAATTCTTTTGTTTTCCCAGCAATAAAATTACAAAATTGCTAATTCATCACATTATACTTTTTAATGATAATCCCTAATGGTTACAGTAAATTTAATAAAGACAAAGGCAACTGCTATGACTTCTCTTTTTCAATACGTTACTAAGAAGATTTGCTTCGTTTCAAATGTTATAAATTCAATACAAACCACAAAAACAACAACTGTAAGTAAATCTATAAACATTGTTTTATGTATATAATTTATAAAAGAAAGCAGCAACCCTCGTTCACTAAATTCATGTATATATTCAAGTGTGCAATAGGAATGCAATGTTTTTTTCTTCTGTTGTGATTGCTTCATCATAAATATTAAATTATCCAAGGGTTTTTCTTCTATTAGCTTGTGGATAAACTCATCGTTAAAATGATTTCTTAACTCTACTTAAAATAATGTTTAATATTTTTAAGAATATAAATTCTCACAGTAGTTTTAGAAAATATATTAAAAAAAAACCCTCCGCATCTATAAAGTAGGAGAACAGGTGATTTTGAAAATCCAGATTTCTTATTAATTTCGGAATTTTATTTTCTTGCTCATTATTATCTTTCAAAAAAAAATGAATCGAAATGGATAAACCTGATATTATAACAGACAACTGGTAAGAAACTTTCGATGAAATATTATTTTCGTTTTATATTTATTTACATCAATTTAATATTAATATTTCTTTGAAACATCTGATTTAACTACATTTTTGATTGTTTAATATTTCTATAAATAGTCTAATATATAAAAATTCTTACTTTAAGCATGCCATCTTGCTAGAATCTGATTCCAGCTCTCTAACTGAATAAGATCATCAACAAAAGTATATTTAGATATAATAATTATGTATCTTTTATTTTCATTAATGTTTTCAACTCAAGTAAATTTTTTATACTTTATTTATTTTAAACATGCGAAATATATCTCCTAAAATTAAGGGTAAAATAGTTCTATAATAATTTTTATTATCGCTATAAATTAAATCTAAAAGCCATGCAAAATTAGTGAATGTACGTTTAGAAACAGGTTCAAAAATTATTTTAAAAATTTAAAAGCACTTATTCAATGAAGAAATTACGGTTCAATTAAAACAATGATTAAAATATTATTATATTGATATTATTAAGACATTAATTATCATTAAAATGCACTAGCTAAAAGTTGAAATTCAGGAAAATGGTTCAGGTTAAAAAAAATAAAGATTAAAATGAAATCTGCTATGCATATTTTAATATATCATCACGAGTTCAAGTGACATTTTCCCAGTTCTCATTTTCGGTAGTCATTAACTTATTTTTAAAAAAAAGCAGAGCTTTTGTAAATGGGATAACATCACGTTATTAAAAGCTGATTTTTTTAGATGCTCGTGCTGATAAAAAAATTTTAATTTTTCGCCTACGGATTTTTTTTATTTTACGTCCACGGAATGTTTTATTTTGAGCCACAAACTTCATTCCCAAATCAATATCATGTTCTGACATGATAACAATTTTGAAGCAAATTCATGTGACAAGACATACATTTTTCTTCCCACTGTGTTAGGTTTTAGTCCAAAAGATTGATGATAGATGGCGCTGTAAACATTAAACACAGAAATGATTGAAAATCATTTCACAATTTTTCAAAATATTTTAATAAATGAAAATTGCATTACAATATTTTAATGGTTATGAAAATATTTCACTAAGAAACAAAAATTTAAGTAGTACGGTGAGAACCAGTTATACCTTTAATGTCATAGGAATTTTATTATTTTTTTCATTTTATTTGCAATTTTTTTTTATGGTTTTCCAAATTAAGGTATGCTAGTTTTTTTTACCATGTTTCTTTGGGTAAATATCCATTATTTTAATATGATGCGTAATGAAAAAGAAAACATTCCAATATGGCAATTTATAGCCAAGAATGGAACGACTATATCTGTTTTACGAAATTGTGGCAAACATAAATCAGCCCCTTTCTTCGCATACACAGCCTATTCGCTACCTTATAATTGGCCGAGAGTAAACCCGGCAAAAGTCAGAACAGTAACTGAGGTTCGTATCGATAATTTGCATAAAATGGACAAATGAAAAAACAATAAAAGTACTTGCGGTGCCATCTATGGAAACTTTTTGAATTTAAACCAAAAACTGTGGGAGGAAAAATTAATTCCCTCCCTCTTGAATTTGTTGCACGATTTTTTTTTTTTTTACCTTATGCATTTTTGAAAATCGCCAGTCTATTTCAGGGCACCCTACATCGCAAAGCAAAAAAAAAAAAAAAAAAAAAAAAAAAAAAAAAAAAAAAAAAAAAAACGATTTTTTAAATATAAATTCAATTTAAATGAAAATCGGTTTTTTAAAAACATTTTTGTCTAAAGATTTTTTTAAGTCCGATTTTAATTTACTGTAAGAATATTTTAAAATCATTCTTACTATCAAAATTGGCATGTTTACTTTCTCTATACCTAGTATAAAGAAAATACAGTAATCATCAAAAAATTCGAACTCAAAATTTTGATGAGTCAATTTATTTCAAACTTCATTGAGTTCGATATCCCGTCTACCTTTTTGTGATAAAGATAACTCAAACTCTTTGAGATAGATGGTTGAAATTCGGTAAATAGTCTTCATATTAAATTTTCAGATTGTTGTCAGATCTGTTCTAAAATCAGTACTGTGAAAATCTATATGTCCAGCTGTTCGATAATAAATTAACACGTTTATTACAAAATGATAAAAGCTGGACAGACAAAATTTGATGCACATGTTACCATCAATAGTATAGAAACTTGTCAAATTTTGAAATAAACCCAACTATTGATTGAGTGTTTGTCTATTGAGTGTCTATATACTTTCTGAAACCTTTTAAAATTGAATATTTAAAAGCACAATAATTTTAATACATAAAATTTGGTGTGGGAGTTGGTGACTACAATTGTAGTTTTGCTAAATTTTTGTTTCGGTTGTTTCAGAAAAATATGCCTGAAACATAAATGCCACTTTTGGATATTATTAATCTCAAATAACTGCCAAGTATTGTACAGTAGATTCAGTAAACATTCTAAATTGACGTAAAAAATTAATATTTCGTAACTTTTTAACGCCAATTCAAGGCGTCTTTGTTATGCAGCGTGAGGTATCCTTCTACGACGCGAAGAAATCTTCTACACGTCGTATTCATGCTATATGGCAGGAAACATGGGATCGCCAAAATAATAACAAATTACATTTTATCAGACCCACAATTTTAGTATGGACTGTTTCTCCAGTGCGAGAGCTCAGAGGTCAAGTTGACTCGACTTTGCATGGGCCAAACTCGTTTAACACATAGACATCTGTTATTCGGCGTTCGAGCTCCTTTCTGCACTAGATGCCAAATCATTTTAATTGTTCTTCATCTTTTAATTGAGTGTCCCAGCTTTGATAATTATCGTTTGCAATTTTTTAGAGCTTTTACAGTGGACCTGCAAATGCTCATAGGGGAACGTCCCCACAAAAACATTTTTAAATTTTTAAAAGCAATTGGTTTTTTATAATTTTATTTAACACTTCAATTTGCAGTAATTTTTTATTCAGTTTCTAGCTCAACAGAATTTTACATACAAATGCATTTATCCTTTCACCATATGGTTGGCGCAGTATGGCCAAATAGGGCTCTTAGGCCACTAAATCTCACTATCCTATTCTATGCAATTCAAGGCATTCTGAGGCACAAGTTTATTAGTATGTATACCAGAATACTGTTTTCAATTTGCACCTGAATGCACAAAAGCATGATTTACAACTGAAAAAAAAGAAAGTATTCTTATTTATGTCAATTGATAACAAATCTCCCTTTGAAGAGACACGTGTTCGAACATTGTTACTTCTGGATAGCGGTGAGACGATTCTTTCTTCTGTTGTGCATTGTGTTTCTCCCGCTTTCATGTTACCCTCTGGACTTGAATAGAGTTAGATAATAGACCACCCATGCGGGTTACGGCCCTTTGAAGAAGGAAGCCATGTCAAAACATCAGACGTAACTATTTCTTCTATGGGACCGCTCGAACTGGAATAAAGTTCAGATAAAGGACCATACATGCGTTTGCGGCCCTTTAAGGAAAGAAGTGCTAAAACTTCCAGCTGTGAATATTTCCCTATTCTGAAGGGTCTGCTAGGAGGGGGACGATTAGAAAATATTCCCACGGTTAACTGCTGACCACTGGGAATATTTCTGAAGAATTATTGGATGATCGGCATCTCCAGTGCACCAATGCGAACCTGAGAGGCGGAGTTTGACTGAGGTTAAAATGGAAAGTTTTGAAAGGAAGATACGACGAGGAGTCGAGCTGATACGACGAGCTGATCTAACGAGACCAGCTGATCCGATCAGAGACTGGACGAGCCGAGCCGAGCCGAGCTGTGAGCTGAACTGAGAAACTGTGAGACGCTCTGAAGAGATACTCGTGATCTCAAGTTTATTGATTAAAGATCTACCGGAAGTAATCCGTGGATCTCTTGAGCTACTGCAGTAGCCGGATACGCTAACAGCCTGTTAGTTTTCCTTATGATAGTCGTGGAAATGTAATCCCAGATGTAAATATTTCCCAGCATATTAAGCTAGATGTGTATTTGTTTTTGTATAAAGCTATAAATAAAACATTTGTGTTTAAACGCTACCCGTTTATTTGATCGACCAGGCTCAAGTAATTACAACGGAATTCCTTTAATGCAGGAAAAACAGAATATTAAGATTTTCAAATTATCTGCAACTAAATATTTTCACTTGCATTTGATTGGTCAATTCGATTGTTTTAGGAGACCTGCACGATCTTGCTCGAAAATGTACTCACAATTTCTTAGCAACAACACAAAAATTTAACTTAATAAAGATTAATTATCACAGATTAACTAAAGAAAGTGGAAGTGGAAAATCTCAAACACATTAGCAGAGTATTTAAGAAATAAAAATATCTAAATTTTTTGTAATACACTTTAAATGTGAATAAATAATAAGAATAAAAAATTTATTTCCTTGAAGTGGGATCTTCTTAATGTATAATGTTCAGTGATATCTGTCTCAGGAATGCATTTCGTAATTTTAATTACGAAAATCTGTCTTAGAAATTGATTTCGTAATTCTAATTACGAAATCAATTTAAGTCTGCACTATATTTTGAAATTTTAAATTGAATAAAAATAATCATTTCTAATAAATAAACATTTATTCTTAATTTCATCAAAATATACTGACGTCTTTTTGCATAACAGATTGGTGAGTGAAAAATCGAGAGTTTTCTTTATATTGACCTAAAATGATTCGAATGAAATTAATGTAGATTAAAATTGTTATTAATTATTTGAAAAAATTTCAATTTTTTAAATAATAATAATAATGAGATTAATTATTTCAAATGCATACTTTTTTGAAATGATTATGTTTTGATTATGCCACAAAATTTTGAAAAAAAGGGGCACAGTATTAACGTTAAAGCGAATATAGCTACTCTCTTTTCAAGGCGTTGCAACGTGCAATGTATTAGTTTACTATGATTTAAATATCTCTCTTATTTCACTAGGTTTTTGCACTTTTACTTTACTTCTTGCTCCCTTTGCCCAATCACCTCCCCAGCTTTTAACTATGACACAGAATGCAATCCTATAAGTTTTAAGTAATCTGGCTATATTCTTTCATTAGATAATCGATGCTGTTGCTATCCACCTCCAGCCCCATAATCTTGGCTAAAGAAAAAATCTCATTGATCAAAGTTCCCCCGACACTCTCAAACTCCTCGATGTCGCGTTCGACAACCCTATCCATATCCACCTCTTTTTACGTATAGATAGATATAAGAGTAATCTTCAAAAATGCTCAACACAGACTGATACAAGCCCGTTTCTCCTGTGACGTCACGGTTCATATCTTGCCACACATTCTGACATTGCTGGTTAAGTGAGTTCTTTTTTTTTACATTTTGATTTGCTCATCATGAGAGATGTTTCTTTAAGTGAGGTTTGATTGTACTTTTCTATATTTACACAATTTTCACTAGGCTCCAGAAAAGAAAATTTAAATTTTTTAAAACTATATTCATATAGAACAAGAATTTAACTATTCATATTTAACTAGAATTTAGCACCATATTCATTGTTTTATTAAACAGAATGTAAAATAATTCTTTACTTTCCTCTAAATTCTAAGTAAATTTGCCTATTTATTTGGGATAAAAAGAAACGTCATTTTTTTCTTGGCTATTGGCTGATACACAGATAATAAACGAATTCCATAGTTTTAATAAATTCCAATGGAAATAAAATCTAAATTCATTAAGCATATTTCTATTGGTACCTATTCAGAAGTATAAGTCATCATCATTGAAAGATAAAATATTATTTTTTTTCTTCAAAAGTAGTAGACATAGGAATTAAATTTTAGTTTATATTTTAGTTTAGTTTAGATATATTAACTTGCCGTTTTGCAGCAATACTAGGGGCATTTTGGGATGGATCTCGTGATTTTGAACTTTAGTCAGATGACGAGGAAGACACTTGAGATGGCACCCTCCTCTTCAACTTACCCACCACACATAAAATATGGCAAAGAAATATTCGGGAATTCATGTACGAGTTAGAGAACACAGCCCAAATGCTATTTTTATTCTTTACGCAGCTAGCTCATTCTTTAAATTTAGTCGATAACTTCGCTGTGGAAAGCTGTAATACAACAGTTGAATAAATTATATATGTACAAAACATACATAAATTAGAGAACATACATAACTATGTATGTCTTATTGTCTGCATCCACTCATTGCGGGCAAATATTAAATAAAAATTTGGAGAATTGCAAAAAAATTTCTTACTATTAATAAAAACCATGTGACATAAGAAGGTCAAAGAGGATGATGCTGTACTTGCATTAAAATTTGTTTTTAATAAAATAATAAAAGCTTTAACAAAAATAAAAGCATTGGAAGCGCACAAATAATCCCTAATGCAGTAAGTTATTTAAGAATATGTTTAAGTATGAAACAATACTATCGACAGTAATTTGGAATTTCATTTTGAAGAGAATAAACTGCAAAGAATGAAAAAAACAATAAGAAACAAATAAAATGTTATAATTAATTGAAAAAAAAACAATTTTCCAAATGAGTTCTTTGTTAATATGTTTAAAAATTGTATTTGGCAGTTTCAAAACGAATTTCAGACTGCAGAAGCCAAAACTGATTCTATAACAAGTTAACTTTCAAGAATCATATTCATCAAAGGGGTGCATAAAAGAGAAGTTTTAACGAAAATTCATCTTTTTTTCAAGAAAAATTCATTTATTTTACTTTTAATATTATGTGTGGCAGTTTAATTCTAAAACTTTCTAAATGACACTAGAAATGCATAATTTATAAACAGTTAAAATATATTTTGATTTTAATGCATTTAAAGAACATTTGTCTTAATGAATTGAAATCAATTTACCAAAGTGATGTAGATGATACAGTATCTTTAGCAAAATTCTGAAAGACGACAGAGAAAAATTATAAATCTAATTGAAATGAACAAAACTTCGAAAATGCTATCATCGGCGTTTTCTAGTATTGAAATGATTTCGAATATTTTTTTTTCTTCCCATAATGAACTCTCATCAAGGTGATAGTTTTATCTTTTCATCAGAATAAAATTTTATTGCCTAAATTGAATGTCAGAAGACCGATTAAATAGTATAACATTACTGTACGTGAAACAAGAGCAATTAAATAGCACTGGCATATCTAAAATAGTTAAAGTGTTTTCTTGAGAAAAATCTAAGAAAAACTTATTTTGATATTTTATTTTATTTATAATTAGTCAACTTTGACTTTCAGTTGGTACTCTAATAATGATGATCTCTAAAAATGTTCTATTTAGTGTTTATGTTCCATGATCTGTTAATAACTTCTTCAGAATAATATTTTTGAATTCCAAATGTAACTAGTCATTTAATTCATATTATTATAGAAACCTTATGATATTTTGTTCATTGTGCTATATAATTTTCTAATTTCTATTATCAGACCTAAAGATTTAAATTTGAATTTGGAATGAAAAATATAAAACCTCCATAATTTTTTTCATTTTTTTTTACTGAAACCTAACATATTTTTCAAAAATATAACTGCAGAAAACCAAATCCTTCAACACTATAATCTTGTGCGTGCAACAGAATACTTAAAAAATAATTCATGCAATATTTCAGAGAATTATTCAATAAGGATTTCTCTAACTCATCATAACATTCAGCATTATCTTTAAAAAGATTTAAATGTGGTAAAAAATGTATTTTAATCAATAAATGTATTTTTGAAAACAATTATGGAATCTAAATTGTATAGAGTCCTTTGATTCTATGAATCATATTCTATAAGATTATCTTATCAATCTAACATTTCAGTCTTCTGTGCTTAAGCCCGACTGAAATATAAAGCGTTGAATATCAGTATTTTATGGCAATCAGCAATTTTATATTTTGCATAATCAGTACTGGGGAAAGTTCAAGCTCTGATTGGCATATTTTCATCAAGACGATCGATGCAGAGATCCAAAATAGATCCAAAATCCCGTGTTTTTTGGATTTTTTGTTTCTACTATTATTTCCTAAAAATATTTTATTAAATATGATTCTCAGAATTGAGGATCTGTATTAAAATTTAAAATTGGTAATTCAGCAGAACATTTATTTGTTTCAAACTATATAAAATGTAATTATTTATTTCATTCAAGCCAATTCATACCAATTAATAAAGAAGAAGATGAGAAATTAATCGTTGAACCTTATTATATTAGACATCCTATATAGATTAAATCAATTAAATTAAACTATAATTATTATGAATTAAAATATACGAAATTAATTTAAGACATTAGGCGTCGAAATGTTTGTAAGCGCGATTTTTCAAGGAGATTAATCAAGTACACTAAAGCTAGGGACCTGTTTGATTCGCGCCTAATATACACAAATGCGAACTATCCCTCTTAGTTTACATTAAGAACTATCAGTTATAGTTTTAAAATAATATACCTTTTCGCCAACTTTTAGTCATTGGAACTCATTTGATTTAACTAAAGGATGTATCTGTTTAAGTGTGTTGTTATTCTGTTAACTATATCTTTGATCTGAGTGTCGCAGATTAGTTTAAGAAAAAAGTAGAAAAAATCTTATGTATATAAGTAAAATGATTAAGAAAAAAAAAACAAAATGTATTGTTAACTATATATGATAATATCAACAATTTGGCACAGGATAGCCTAGTTGGTAGAGCTTTGGACTCGTATGCCTTAGGTTGCGAGTTCGTACCTCGTCGGCCGAAGATTCCCCGTTTGTGTTTTGACTAGCGCTCGTTAAATCTGTCTTGGTCACAAAGTCCTCTAAGTTGAAAGTAATACCACTGGGGGTATTGAGTCAGAGGTGATCGTTTTCTGTTCTAGACATAAATTACGATCTGTGGATGGATAAATAAAATGTTTGAAAAGGGTTGTGATGTGCGTGCGTGTAGCTAAGTCGTACTCTGGGCCCTAGTTGACGCTACTGAAAAACAAGAGACGCTCAATCGGTTTAAATCGCTGACGTATCAGCGGGTTTGAAAAAGTTCCATAAACTACAATGTTAAGGATTTTGTTTCCTTTTAGTAGGATCCTCTCAAACCATAATAACCTGAACATTCAAATGGAAACTAATTGTTAAATCGCATTGAAACGAAAAGTGGTCTACTAACAGAAAAAAAAATCAAGGGAAATTGCAAAATAAATAAATAAATAATAATAATAAAATAATGCTGGCAGAAAATAAAAGTAATAACCTTCAATTCTTTACGAGAAAAAAGAATGCAATAAATCAAAAATGCAGAAAATTTAAAAAATACAAAATGAAATCTACGTTCGCAAATTTCAAGTTATCACGTGAGAACATTATTATTTTTAAGCCATTATTTATCTTAATTAATTGAAGTTATTAACCAATTCAAACCGGTTTGAAACAATTACGGGACTTTTCTATCGGTCTCTATCCCTCT
>JAOUZG010031484.1:1584004-1609484 GCA_026289955.1 Argiope argentata | reverse complement strand
TATGTGTGTGTGTGTGTGTGTGTGTGTGTGTGTGTGTGTGTGTGTGTGTGTATGTGTGTGTGTGTGTGTGTGTGTGTGTGTGTGTAGATATAGATATTCTATCTGGCAAACAAAATTTGGAGCTTGACCGATTTTGAGATGAGGGGAGAAAAACAATGTTTTTTTTTCTTCAAAATATTGAAGCATGCCTAATCTGATAGTCTCGTGTTTGTTCAAATCTTTTTAAACTGGTTAATGACTTAAATTAATTAAGACAGTTCGTAAGAATTCAGAGGGTGAATAATTTGGAAAAAAAGTTGTAACATTAGTTGACGATAAATCTCCAAATGTGACAACCTTCTGCATATTATTTTCTAATAACCCTAAAAACGAAAAATTATACCTCAAAAGCAATAAATCGCGAATTTGTTGCCTACGCATTTCGGGCTTCAAAAACTTCAAACCAAAACAACATTATGTTCTCACATTATAATAGTAAAAATTGCAGACTTTATTTCCCTGATCTTTGCTACTTACTTAATAATGGTGTAGATTAAAGGGCCTGAGCATTTTTAACTCCATCTAACATTACTTCTGACAACTTACTGTTAAATATACTGATAACAGAGTTTTATTAAATAGTATTAAAATGCCCTAATTGCATAGCTCTTTTTAACTTTATAAAAATAATATTTTTTATTTAACTCTAAAATATATTTAATAAATCTTGGCTAAGGACTAGAAAACTTTATTTTCAATAAATTAAAATTTACAATTGAAGTCTGTGTATATAAATCTTTGTTTATAATCGAAAGAGCTTATGGGAATCGAAAACAGTTTGTTATTGTTAAAAACATCCCGCTTAGTCATTTGTTTGTTCATAAAAAATTTCCTTATTTTCATTTGTTAATTTAAGTTTAGTTTATTTCTGCAAAAGGTAATCTAACGACAGATTTCTCAAACAATACATTTGTTTATTCATATGCATTTTTTTAATTTTTTTCGACATTTTCTTGTTTCGTAATTAGATTTGTTGTCACTTAATATACCACTGTATCTTTTAAAACATTGAGGCAAATGTTTCATCATTTTGAAAATTATTTTGCTTCGCAATTTGATTTCATTTCCAGAAAAATTCTGAAATCAATTTCATTGTAATATTTTAATTTGTATTCTTTTCATTTAATTCATTGCTTCTTTAAAAAACATTATTTCTACACACATTTGATAGAAAAAACTTTTGATTAATAAATAAAAATACAAGCAGAGCTTTTGATTTATGTTATTCTTTATGTTATGCCTTACTTTTCATATTTTCGCTGCACTTGACTGGTATTGCGGAATTTTTAAGAAAACGGATCTAAAAAAAATATCAAGACGCATCATAGAAATTCCTGTGTAATAATATATTTATCTTTACGTATAATATTGATGAATGTGTGCCTGTTGTTTGAGCTCTACAGGCTAGGCTATTAAGCCTAGAAATGTGAGACTCTGAGCAATTCTCCTGAGAAATTTTAATTAAAAATTAAATGAAAATTTATGTTTCCCGCAATATCTTCAGAAAATCTTACAGTACAGAAAGGATTTTACATCACATTAATATCAAATAATAATTTTAAAAAAAGGAAATCTTTGACCGTAAATTTCAAGTTAATATGTGAGAACATTATTATTTTTAATTCATTATTTATCTTAATTAATTTAAGTCATTAACCAATTTAAACCGATTTGAAACAATCACGAGACTTGGTCTCTACCTCCTTCTCTCTCTCTCTCTCTTTATATATATATATATATATATATATATATATATATATATATATAGTTATGATGTCATAGCTCTTCGTCAGCATCTGTTGTCAAAAAAGCATACTTAATAATAAAGCAATAGTGGTACAAGCAGGACAATCTTTTAAAAACGCATCTGCCTTCAAAGATGCATACTTAATAATAAAGCAATAATGGTAACAGTAGGTAAAAATATATTCGTAAATTTCGGAGACATCAGAGCCTCCTAACCAGAGCAACATCATGCTCTCACATGTTAAAATAATATATTATCTGGACACTAAAATTTTTAGATACTCTGGCATCATAGGATACGATTCCATTAAGAAAGTTAGTGAACATAAACATGAAACAGATTTATAGTCGTCAAAATAGCGCAGCTTTAATGCCTGTCACAATTTTATGTTTAAAAATAATTTATTAAGAGAAAATTATGAACATGCTTTCCATACAGAATTTTAAATGAAACCTAACTCAACAATTTTATCCGGAGTATCAGCTAGTGGCTAAAGGCTATGAGTAAATAATATAAAAAAGAATGCAAACAGTTGTTACGTCCAAATGCAGTTTACTTTATACAGAAAAAAAAAATTAAAAAAATGAAACGAGATGTTTGTTGATGGAATATTACTTAATTGAACAATAATTGATAACGTATTGAAATCATACGACATTTTTTTTAAATGCAGAACATGGACATAAAACAAATATCTAAACTAATAAATTGAAAATTGAATATCTGTACGAGAAAAAGGGATGGATTTTGAAAATTGATCGTGAGAAGAACGTAAATATTCTTTTATTATCAAATTATTTCATTCATATATTGAAAGATATGACATAGTATTTCATTTTTTTTTTGAAAAGTCTTTTACTTTTATTGAGACATTTCACTTTACTGGTAGAGCATGAAAAGTCGTGAATGGAAAGTCATGCATGAATAAAAAAATGAAAATGAATTTTTTTTCTTAAGCTCTTAAGTTTTGGTTAATTAAACGTATTTCCGAGCGTTCAGTTTTTTTTTCTTATTTGCAAACATATTTACTAAAAAAAATTTCTTCAAATTCTATAAAGTTTAGGTACTTTTTGATATTTACGTTCCTCAGCGATAAATCGCACAAAAAAATGCCGCTAACTAAAGTCACCTTAATAAATTGATAACAAATGCAGCTATAATGCAACCACCTTGACGAAATCTGACAACTTGTGTAAAATAGAATATGGCGTAATCTGAAAACCTTCAATAAATCACATTTCGTAAATATCAACAATTACAATAGTTTATACATTATATAAGTATATAGTTAAACATTTGATACGGCATTCTTCAAATTAAGTAAACATGAATGAAGAACAGAAATGAATTAATAAATATAACTTTGAAAAGTAATCATAAACAAAAACAGTTTAAAAAAGATTAAAAGGAAATCTACTATGTATATTTCAATGTATCACGTCAGAACATCATTTCTTGAATGGCCAAGCATCACGTGCTCGTGCAAGTTAAATTATAATTTTGTTCGTCTTAATTATTTCATCGAATGAGTCACTTTGGTATTGCAAACGATCCCAAAAACTTTGTCTCGCATTTGTTAAAAAAAATATCACATTTCCTATTTATTTCATTTCATATAATTAAGTGCTCAAATTGACATTTTTCTAGGTTTTATTTGATGTAGTAAATATATTTTTTTAAAAAAAAATCAGAGCTTCTGTAAATGTGACACGTTATTAAAAGCTGGTTTTTTGACATGCTCGTGCAGATGATAAAATTTTTATTTTTCGCTTACGGATTTTATTTGACGCCAAAGACCTCATCTCAAAAACAACATCATATCCTGACATGATAACATTAAGAAATCTTGATGAAGAGATCTAAAAGTCTTTATATGGACTAGAATTATGAGACGAAATCTTCACTTTTTGTTGTTATTAATTTTGAAATGTGTTTTAGGGTTTAATGATTGGTCTCTGATGATGTCCGATATGAGTGCTCAATAGTTGAAAACCAAATCTATTATAATATAAATTTCGAAGAATTTAAGGAGGCGAAAACTTATTTTATGTATATAGACAAACTTACAGATAATAAGCAAAATTGTACACTTGGATGAATAAAATTTTCAGTAAAATATTTTAGGTAATTTGGTGTCTCAAAAGCTTAGGAAAATATTTTAAAGCTTTATATTTTGATATCCATATAATTCCCTCATATCATCTAGGAGGACTTAAACTTTTTGTTCTTTGTAGTATGTATCTGATTCTTATAATACAGTGGCTCAAACAATTGCGAGTACACCTTATTTTTACTTAACGAACCCGACTTTCAACATGAGTAACACAATACCGAGAACTGCAAACATGTTTTTATTTTTACACCTAACAAATGCTTTAATTTAAAATAAAAATAAAGGAAAATCAACCAAAAATCTCTAAAGTGAAAGATTTTAAATAAATATGCGCACATTTTTGCCTCTAAAAAATTTAGAATATACAAACGAAATTTTTGTATTATCTCGAAAAGAAAGAAAGTATCGATATTTAAATGAATGTTTTTTAGCTTTTATAATGGTCTTTAAACTCCATGGTACCGAATCGATCAATTCTTGGTGGTATCTGAAGACATTTTACCTCTTTCTTCTTGCCTCACCTGTTTTAAATGGGTTTTGTTCCAAATTTTGTGTTTCTAAACCTCTATTTCGATTGTGGTTCACAGATATTCAAGGATATTGATGTCGGTAGAATGTGGTAGTGTGTGTAATTGCTGTTTACAATCAAAAGGGCATAACATTTTCACGTTACGTGCATTCTGTTTCGGATCATTTTCCGGCTGCAAATTGCAATTTCCATCTAAATCCAAATTTTTAACACTTTCCTTTAAATTGCTGCAATAATATGTTTCATCCAACTTGATGCAGAATTTATTCGAATCATAGACAGAAGTGTAAGTGTTGAAACTATGCGAAATGTAATTAGGCAAGATGGATAGAAAAGTTGAATTGTTAAAGGGAAACCGTTCATCAGCTTGCAAATTCAGAAAAAGCGTTTGAAGTTTGCAAAAACTCATCACTTGAAGAGCAATATCTTATGAAAGTAAATTATATTTGGTGAGGAAAGGAAACTCACCATTTTTGGCACTGACAGCTGTCACATCATATAGAGAAAGTCTAATACTACTTTGGATCCAAGAAAATTACACCCTAGTGTTAAACATGGTGGGGGCTCCGCATAATTTGGGGTTTATGACTTCATCCGGGGTCGGCAATTTAGTTCTTGTGGATGACATTGTAAACTATATGGTTTACTTGGATATACTTCCCTGCAATCTAAAGTTAAGTATTAAAAATTTGGGTTTAGATGAAAGCTTCATTTTCAAGTAGGATATCGACCTTAAACATAAGGTATGTAATGTCAAAGTGAGGTGTAGTTTTCATTGTAAGCATCAGCTACACCCACCACTATAGTACTCCAACATCGGTGCATTGAATATCTATGAGGCACGCACGAAATTGATGCTTAAAAACACAAAATTAGAAACAAAACCCTATTTAAACACAAGTTCTGCAAGAATAATGAGGTAAAATCAGATAACACCAAATATTGATCGATACGATACAACAGAGTTTAAAGACCATTATAAAAACCAAAAGACATTCAATTAAATACTAACACTTTTATTCTTTGCGAGATATTACAAAAATTTCGTTGGTGTATTCATAATTTTTGAGGGAAAAATCTGCATATTATTATTTAAAATGATTTTAAAATATTTCATTTTAAAGGGTTTTTTTTTCAATTTTTATTTATTCTTACTTAAAATTACTTAAATTTTAATTATCGCTATATGTAAAAATAAAAACATCCTTGCATATCCCGGTAATGTGTTATTCATATTGAAATTCGGATTTATCAAGTAAAAGTAAGGTGTACTTTCAATTGGTTGAACCGCTGTATATCAGTTCTCTATAAAATTTATTTAAATTGATTTGAATTAAATTTATTTAATTTTCTTTTATCAAATTAATTTCCATCTATAAGTGCATTAAAAATGCATGAAGTCCAAATTTTATGCAATCTTTTGGTCTTAAGGAATCGTAGTGTGAAAACTTTTCCTGACCCTCCCACTTTTAAATTTTAAGAAAAAAAGTTTCTAAATTTTTGCAAATTTCTTTATAATTATAAAGAAAAAATTAGTTATAAATCATAAAGTTTTCTGAATTACAAAGTTTTTAAATTTACAATTTTGGGATAATCAACATTTTAATAATTTAAGACAATTATCCTTGGGGAAACACTGGGATATTTTCCTTCGGAAACTTTGTTTTTTAGTTGATTCTTGCATAAAACAACATTGATTGCTTAATTGGCATATTTTGTATATGAGCATTTCTAACAGAGATCAATGTTATGACATTATGGCGCTGTTAAATTGGAAAATATTCAGTGGATTTATCTTCTAAATTTCGCGATATTGTAATTTCATTTTTTATATCTCTCTTAAGCAAAGGAAATATTGAGCAGGTTTCTTATTCTTTACCTATAAAAATGAACCTAACAATACGCGATTTAAAAGTTTATGAAATTATGAAAATGATTTTAATTTCAGAGAAATAATGTAATCTATTATTGGAAATCAAATTTTTTTTTTTAAATTGCGAAAATTTAGCAAATTAAAGTACTACTGTTAAATTAAAAAACGTCCCGTTAAATTAAAAAACCCGGAAAAACGTCGAGATTCTGCATAATTTTCAATAAATTAAATTTTTATAGAACTTGCTTTGCGATGTACAAACCTGATGTCCAAGATTTACTTGTACCAAATTTACTAGTTGCAGATCAAACGGTCTAGCCTGTAGAGGGTTAACACACACACACACACACACACACACACACACACACACACACACACAAGCATTCATATTTAAAACATTCTAATATTATAAACTGCAACTTGTAATAAATAACAAAACAGAATAATAGCCAAAAAAACCCTGTTGCAATTAAAATTTGTCACGGTTATTTTTAATCATTAATTTTAATAATATTTATGTAAAAATAGCGGAAGAAATTATTTCTTAATATTTAACCGTGGTGTTAGTTTTTGTCTCTTGATGAAATTTTAAGAAAATGAACCTTTTAAAAACTGCTTTAGAAGAATGGAAGCAACATTAAGTTATTTTCTTACTTAGAGGTTTGTAAATCCCATTTAGTTTTTCTTTACATGTTTTTGTAATATTATTTAATGATTTTATCGAGTTAAAATTAAATCAATTTAAAATCAATTATGAAACAATAAAAATATGAATTCTTAAAAATATGAAGAATTAAAATATGAAGAAGAAACAATAAAAATATGAAGAATTAAAGCAACTAAAGATAATGACTAGTTTTAACCCCAAAAACATTATCAATATTTTCAAAACAATCATGCTTATTATTGGAGTATTAATTTTCAATAAAAGTGCTATTTTCATATAAATCGGTCGAAAAATATGTACTCCATTACGACAGACATATCGTCATGCTTCCATAATAAGTCCAAGAAAATTTAAATGCTGCAGAGTGGACTGTCTTTGTAATTATTTATCAGATATATGTTAGAATTCCAATTTCATTAATCTAAAAATCACATTAACTTGAATAACTTCGAAAATATTTTCATTATTTCAAATACATAATTTGACAAATTTACCTCTTGCCAAGTTAAAAGTATTAAAATGAAATCAGGAAAGAAATATATCACAAAATGCATTTCATGAAATAATTTTCTTTTAGGGAGCGTACATAACATTGTTGGGACAGTTTTTTGATGCACTATTTTTTATAAAAACAATTCTACAATGAAAAATAATTTTTCCTTATTAGTGTCAAAAAAACAACAACATTGTATTATTTCTATTTTGAAGTATCTGATTTCTTTTAGTTTTATAGAAATTAATTTTGAAGCCAGAGTCAGAGTTACGAATTTTAACTGATTCAACGAGGATATTATGCCAGCATATCGGAATCAAATGAATATTATAAGTTTTATAATATAAAATATAAGTGAATGAAATATAAACTTTTAACTTTAATTAATTAAAAAAGAGAATAAAGGATGCTAATTTTCCATTGTAAGAGAGTAATATCTAAAGGTTTGATAAAAATGTTTAGTATATTTTAATTTTTTAAATGAATTCTTTTTTAAAAATTTGATTGAAAAGTAATAATTTTTTTCATAAAATAAAAACAATAATAGATTTTTAAAACTATTCAAGACAAACGATCTTCGTCATTCAGCTATTAAAAAGAATTCCGCAATTGAGAAGGAAATTGATGGAAAATTAATAATAGATTTCACGAAACGTATACAGAAAGTGTCTTTTGATATTTCGAAAATAAAATAGAATGTCTTTAGATTTGTAACTCAATTAATAATATACATTCATTCTCTTAACTAAGGAAAAAGTTATTAAATATATGTTCCAAAAAAAAAAAAAAGTCCCGTTTTGGATCTTAAGACTGTTGGATTAAAAGGAATTTTCGTTTTCCCTTAAAATCACAACCCTTTGAATTGAGAAGCAAACTTCAGTTTTTACTCATACGCAGTATTATTCTTTATATAATTAATGCATAGTTTTAATTTTTTAGTATTAAGGTATATTAAAACTTGCTTATTTCAATATAAAAATAAATTCCCATCAAATATATATTGAATTACATATTAGTTTGCAAAACGTTACATTCATTTGTACAAAAATAAATACAATGAGACCGAATTAACCACTACTTCATTAATTCCTTTGAAAAAATCTGTTGAAATTGTTTTTTATAATAAAATTTTTACTTTGACCTATTCATAATGGCTTACTGTTTACATTTTGAGGAGACATCAAAATTTAAAATAAGAATAATTTATCCAAAACCAAGAGTATTTAAACTTTATATGTGCTTACTTACTTGAAGACATTACTACTGAGACTGAAAGAAAAGAGGAAAAGCGATTAATATTAGTTTACTGACATTTTAATTAATATCCAGTCGAACTGCAAATAATGTGCCCACAGCAAAGATCTAACGACAATAAAAGACTCAGACGTCTTATTTAATTAATAAAACATTAAAAGGACTTCAAATTCATAAAAAGTTGACATCAAAAATCATTAAGGTTCATTTATTTAACAGAATATCATGATTATTTAACGGAATCTTTAAAAATGAGAATTTGCATCATGCATAGGTAAACTGTATAAAACTGCAATTTCTGATATTAATTCTTTTATTTTAATTCACTTCATACTTTGTAATTTATTCTAATTATTATCAAAAGTATTTTTGTGATTTATGTCATAAATGATATGCTATTTGTTTTTCTTCTATCTTTGCTTTCACTGTACATAGATAGTCTCATAATCCATTTAGATTTTGAAACAGATTTTCTAATATTTCTGTACAGATAGATGGTATTAACAATTATAGGATATTTTATTTTTCATAATTAAACTGTTGAATTTTAAATAAATTTGGAGCATCTATTTTATTCTTTTGTTTTCGAAACTGTATCTTTTAAAATGGTTTCGTACAGTCTTAAAGCATAGTTTCGTTTTTCCGGAAGAAACTAAATCACACTGCAGGAAAACTTCCGGAAGTGAGTGAAAGATGGCGCTCGTTCCAGATACACAGATTCACGGCAGTTTCGCAGTTAGCTTGCTGAGGACCGGTTCAACTGCACTCTTCTAAAATTCTGGTGCGTTGTAAGAAAAACAAACTTGAAATTAAATATTGTATTCGTGAAACATACTGTTGACGTTATGGCTAACTATATATGTGTGAGTGAACATAGATTGATTCGATCATCTGTGGAATAATTAAAAAAGATGACGAACATCGTTGGTGAGCATATAGTTTACTGCCTTGTGGATTTTTAAATATCGACAATTCCATATTTAATGTACTCGGAATAAATTCGCTGTGATGTCGGCGAAGATCAAAATGGAGAAAATTGATGAGACAAATGTTACTGAGGCTAAAAAGCCCGAAGATGTCATAAAAATGCCCCTAAATGATAACCTGAAATTTGCTGTTCTCATTGGTTTAGTGGAGGTGGGGCAAGTGTCAAACAAGGAAGTTGTGAATACAGTTCTTCACCTGGTAAGTTTAGGTTACGTTAAAAATTCACCTGTATGCATTGTCTGTATCTTGTATTTGCATATATTCCATTATTTTGTATAAATACGTTAGGATCTATACTTTCATGCATATAGCGCTAATGCTTATAATATTGTTTACAATTATGCAATCATCTGTTAGTTACTTTGTTTACTTTTGATTTTTATTTATTTTGTTTCCATATTAGTTTTTTCCCCCTTCTTTTCTCTATGGATTCATTTTAATTCTTTTTGAATTCAGACACGAATGGTAATTTATGATGTATTGTTTTCCATTTTATCGCTTTCAAAATAATAAATTAATGGATTTGATCTTACAATCAAGAAATCGATGGAAGGATACATTATTTTTTTATTTTACGACACATTGATCTTTAAACTTGGATCATGTTCAAATAATTTTTTTGTTATATTCATTGTTTTAAACGTCTTGCTTCTGTAGATGAGTCAGTACTGTGCATTCCATTGAGTTCTAACTGTCTTTATTACAGTATGTTAAGAAAAATGGTATGCTGTTTTAGTTAAATTTTTGTTATATAGTAATATTAATGTTTCAAAATATCTT
This sequence comes from Argiope argentata, assembly GCA_026289955.1. NCBI lineage: Eukaryota > Metazoa > Arthropoda > Arachnida > Araneae > Araneidae > Argiope > Argiope argentata. Next base: position 1,599,002 of record JAOUZG010031484.1, on the reverse strand, counting down.
TATGTAATAATTATAAATAGGAATACATTTCCATTAAATTATTAAATGATGGATGAGAAAACATTTTTGAATATTATTATTTGCTGATTAATTTTGAGATGTAGCCAAAGAAAAATATGTGATGTATGAAGGATTTTATTTGAAATGTATTTATTAGTCTATTTAAATGGACTAACAGAATGTGATTACATATTCTTATTTTTTTGTGTATTGCATTTAATTTTAAAAATATTCATCATTTGTTGACAAAAAATATGTTATAACTGTAAAGAAATTTTTATTATAATTTGTACATTTTTTATTAAAGCATTATTATTTATCTTTCCATTATCAATTTATAGTTATATTTTTATCTCAAGAATTTTAGAGTTCCAATTTTTTTTTTGGTAATGAAAATTTGATTTGAAATTTTAATTTAATTAAACTATTGTAGTTAAAAACATAAACTATCATATGTATATGGTATGGTATAAATATTGATTTTTTACAGCCAGTATGTAGTATATTGGTTAGGTATAAATTTTTTTGTTTTATATTTTACAAAATTATTGAAATTTTAGATGTTGATTGAATTGAGAGATTGTATAATTTTGAAATTTATCTTATAATTATATGCATCGATAAAGAAATTTCGAATTAATTTATCCATTAATTTTATAATTTTTAACTCCTTTTCACCTTAATAAATCTTAAATGAGTGTGAAGTTTATGAAATAGTTATTAAGTTTAGAATTTTAGTTCTTATTTTTAAAGAATATTAGCTTAATTTATTGTAACGAAAACATTGAATCTATATAAGATTTGTTGAAATTAGTTGAAATTGAGTTATAAATATATATAATTTAACTAGAAATTTTACTCTTCTTGTTTTATTTCATGTTAGAACTACTTTCAAAATGTTTTTTACTTTTTCCATTTGGAAGCTTTTTCCGATAATCAAAGTTAATCGAATTTTATCTCAAATTTTATACTGGAATGCAAACATCAGAAAATAAAAAAAAAGGATATTGGAACTATATTGAAGAAATTAAATTTTGATTATTTATTTTGGAAAGATTTATAAAGATTCTATGTTGAAAAGAATTCATCTGCATTTTTTTCTCAAACACTTAAGTATATAACGAAGAAAACCAAATTAGAGTTTTTTTATAACTTATTTTACTTACTTATTCTTGCAACCATTAAATATTTTTTGGATGATCCTTCCTACAACCATGACCTGTAGTTTAAGAAACAATTTTATATTTATTGTGTTTATCCCATCCTTGTGGTTTCTTAAAAGTCACAACTTTATCAAAAATTCATATATCATAGTTAACATAAATATTATATAGTAATTTTATATGGGGAATTAAAGTTGATAAAAAATATTTGAGCTAACTTATTAAAATCACTATTATTTTTTTACTAATTCTTTTCAAATATTATTTCTTATTTAGGAATTTAAATAGTATTAGAACATTTAATATTAATTTGAATGCTGTATATAATGCATTATTAAATATTTCTGAAAATTTAAACACATTTCCTGACAAAAAAAATTAAAAAAATTTTTTTGTGTGTGATAGAAAAGCAAATGCATGTTTTGAAAAAATAATAAATAATTGCTTCTTAAAATTAAAAGACTATTGTGAAATATTTATTATAAAAAATTGCTCAATATATACTGAAAAACCACATATTTCTATTATAAATTTTATAATTACATATTTTGTTTTATATTGAATGCAATTTTTTCAATTGATTTGATTGAATAGGATTTTTCTATCACTTTAAATAAAAAAAAATAATCTAGAATTTTTTTTTGCTATAAAAATTGCATTAAGTCTATGATATTGTAATTATTTTAATTAATTGTTAAAGTTTAGATACACAATAAACTTTTAACAAATATTTTTGAATTTTAATTATGGATACTGGATATGTAATATTTAAATGCCTTAATTTACTGAATAGGGAAATATATATATTACAGTTTTTATGTGGAATTCATTTTATAATAATTTTTCTATTTTTCATATAACTTTTTTTTGACTTTCAGATTGTATTTTAGTTTTATTTTAAGATTAATTTTTTTATAGATTCAAGAAATGTCTGTAAACATAAATTTAGAATACTTTTAATTTTATGCTGTAGTTCCTCTAAATGCAAATTTTAATATTTCTGTAGAAACATTATAGAAAATTGAAATATTTGATGAAGAATGATTTTCTTTAATTCTTAGTTTTAATAATAGTAATGATTCCTGTTAAATGCTGAATAGCTTTAGCTTTTATTTTTTATTTTATGACAAAACCTTTTTATTTATCTTTCCCTTGAAAAAAGTTTTCTTTATAAAGTATTGCCTGATAGTAAAGAAATTAAAAAAGTTGTTGAATAAGCTTTTACTTAATAAATTAAGATGAAATGTTTATATCTTTCATGTATTCTTTTAGCTATTTGTGGGATAGAGCATGATTGTGTTTGTTTCCTCCTTTTTTTAAATTTTAAACTTTCATCTCTCTCTTTTCTCTCTCTCTCTATATATAAAGTTATAAAACATTAAGTTTAGAACTACTGAAAATTTGAGAGCTAATAATGAGGACAAAAATATGCATTTGAAGAATTTCTGAAGTGTAACATAATGTAAAATAAGAATGTGAGTTTGTTATTCTAATATGAAAAAAAGGACTAAGTTCATCAGAAAAAAAAAATGAATTAAGAATTGTGGTCGAACGGATCATTAGTATTTTAATAATTGTTTTGATTACTAAATTAATTAAATAGATTTTAACTTGTTTTAGAGAAACATTTGTTGACAAAATTGAAAGGAAATTTAAATGCTTTTCTAAGACTTAATGTGTATTTTTTTTTAAAACTTGTGATTTAAAAGGAATTTAAATGTATCATGCGTTAAGATATAGAAGTAAGTTAATTAAAATATTGTCTGATGTTTAAATGGCTCTATGTTCATAAAGTTATGTAGAAATTAATACTTATTTGTTAATTGTAATGTAACCAAAAAACAATAAGCATTTTTTTGAAAATTTGGCAACTTTAATTGTCAAATTATATAGATTATGTAACGTGATCTATAAGTTATGTAGATTATATAACTTGATACTTATATTTTTGTAATTCAGCAAAATTTTTAAAAATGTTTTTTGGTTATTGTTTAAACTAAAATGTATCAAATAATAGAAGCTAATCTTATGAATAAAATAAATATAATTCATAAGAGTAATATATATAAATCTTTTTTATCAAATTGCCCTTCTTAAGCCTATTCATCCGAACAACTATATTAGAAAGACTGTTAATTTGATTATTTTATTCAAATATTGAAATTTCATTCGTTAAAAAAAGTTTTAACTTTAGGTTATAAGAATTTCAAATAATTATACATTTATTTATGTTGAATAATTTCTTGTATTTACTATATTCTCCATTTTTCAAGTGCATTTGTATTTTCTAATATAAAAATGGAGCAAGTATAGAAAGTTGGCTTGAGAATTTGTTAAAAAAATAAATAAAATAAAATAAAATAGAACATAATAATTCCAATTTGTATTTGGTCTTAGAAAAGAAATTTATTACTGATATATTTGCTTATTAAGAGAAAAAAAGCAAAGAAAAATGTTCTATTTTTAATTTATAATTAGAGTCAAATCATACTCTTATGAAATATTAATTTTTTTTTCAGTATGCAAAGAATTATATAAATAAATAAAATCAAAAGGTACTTATAGGTTTGAATTAATATTCGTTTAGATTTTCTTAAATGTTTTTTCTTGTTTCAAAAAGGCCAGAAATTTTAATTATTCTGTACATCTACTGAATTGCTAAAAATGCAAGGAACAAATAGATTTAAAAAATGGTAAAAGACAATAAGCCAGAAATATGTTTCTTGAATATTTACTATGACTTTATTTAAATAGGAAGATATTAATAAAATCCTTATTTTATGAAAAAAAAATGTTCATGTGTGCATCGCATAATATTGTATAAAATTTGTTTGATAAATTTCTTTAAAGCTCTAGTGAACTTTTTAATTTATTATAAAAGTATAAAATATTGTAAACATTTTGTTTTGTTGCTGTTATATATATTTGTGATGCTATTCAACCTCTTCTTTCTTCATTTTTGACTATAAAAAATAAAATATACATTTGAAAATGAGCTACAAATTTTGGGAAGTAAGAAATATTTGTCCCCCCTCCAAGTAATACAATTTACAATTTTCCCCTTCTCAGAAAAAATGAAATTAACGCTATCTATTTTGTCAGTATTATTATCGTTGTTGCATTGAAATTTAAGAATTTAAATGAAGAGTAATATTCATATAAGAAGAATAAATGCCCCTATATATTGTAAAATGAAAATATTCCCCTTATTAGTGTTGAAAATGATTATTGAAGGAAGATGAATATTTTAAAACTTTTCCTATCTTGATATTTTATAAAAATGCAAATTTAAAAACAGGCATAAATTTAATGTCTCTGATTTTCTCTTGTACAAATACAGTATAGTGCATTTTGTAATAAGTTTTGGTTTATATTGATGAAAATCGAGTCGACAATTGAATCAATTTCTGTTTCTTTAAAATTGATTGGGTCCAAAATTTAATACAAGTTAGCAATAAAATTATTAAAACTGCATACAAAATTTTATTTATGTACATTTCGTGTAGTAACACTCAAACACAAATAGATCGACCGACAGAGAAAAACAAAGTTCGTTGCTGTATTTAATTTAAATTTCATATACATATACAAGCCTAACGATATGCTAAGTTTCATTCATCTAGCTCGTAACATATTTTCAGTTATATTGATATGCATATTGATGGGTCGACAAATGGTCTTCTCATTGGCAAACTTCATAAAAAACTGACAATTTGGCTTTAAAAATGCATGCCAGATCTTATTCTTTTAGTTTATTATATATTTCAATTACTGTGTTTACTGATCAATAAACAATCTTAATTGCCTAAATGTTTTTTTTTTGTTTCTCTGGAATTTTTAAAATTTTGAGATTTATGAAAATTTTGGGGGTAATTTTTTAACGATCACTTTTCTTTTTTTCTTTGTAAAAATAGAATCGCTCAATAGAAAGTAATAAAAAATTTCAAATTTATTTGAACAAATTTTCAGTTATTATTAGCTTTGGTGTCATTTAACGTGATTTCACAATCATTGGATAGTTAAAATAAAATACCATCACTTTTTAAAAATCTTTCAGCAAATGATAATCCTTTTAAGCAATAATAAAAATTTATCTATCGGGCAATTTGTATCGCTGCATCTTTTGTGTTGTGTTCCTGGTTTAATAAATTATATCTTAATGTAACTAAAACATAGATTTCTAAAGAAAAGATAAAAGCTTTCATTTTATGATTTTTAAATATTATATTATTATACTATTGATGATAATGTCACATAAATCAGAAGTGCTGTTGTTTACAATTGGCAGCTTAATTTTGAATAGAATTTGCTGAAAGTTACATTGTATGTTTTAATATATTATCAATATAAATTAAAATGCTAGATTAATTAAAACAATAATATTGACATTCTTTTTTTATTAGACTAATTTAGTTAACAGAAGACCATTACTTTCGCTCCAAGTGTCGTTCCAATTATGAATCTTTAATTTGAAGTGTTTCTTTGTTGCCCATCTACTTATATAAATTTCTCTGATTCCAAAATATCAAGATCGTTGTGATAAAAAGTTATACTAAATAGACAAATAAATGCATATAATCTGGTTGCTTTGTAGAAATATCTTTTTTTTTGAAGCCTTCTTACGAATTTTATTCAATAATAAAACATGGAAACTTATTTACATATATCGTCGATACTATATCGATTTTTTAAAAAGGAGCACGATCAAAATTACTGTCTGTTTTTGGAATTTCGTAATTATGATGATTTGTTATTATCGCGAAATATCTGATTTTTCCATTTCATTTGAACTATTTGTATATTATAGGGCGTAACTAGGAATCGCCTCATAAATTATCTGAATAAATTGTTTTGGAAATCTCTTGATAAATCATTTATCATAAGTTTTATAGACCCCCCCCCGTTTTTCTAAAATTAAAGAAAGCAGTGAATTACCATTTCATTTCGCAGACTCTGAATTCATAAAAATTGCCATTCAAAAACCATTTTACCTCTTACAATTATAACGAAAAAATGGTTTGAAAAAAGGGTTCCGATTTCTAGACAGATCATCATTTTTCAGGATTCTTTATCCTTATCTGAGTCGACAAATCTGCTTATCTAAGCATTCTTACTAATCTAAGCTCTTCATCCACCCTCTTGAAAATTCACCATTAGCTTCTTGTACGACTTAGTGATGATTAAATAATCAATAACTTCTTCGAGCTGAAATCTCTCATTTATCATTATCATATTGTCTCGGACTTCACTACCGTTTTAATCTTGTTAATTCGGATAACTTGTTCATAAATCATTTTCTGGGGACAAACAACTGGTGAAAAAGCCGATAAATATTGAATTTCGGAAAAAAGACAAATTGTTATTATTACTATTTTTTAATGAGCACCGGACACTTAAATGGAAAAGAGAAAACAACCTTTATTACCAAGTTATTTGACTGGCATAAACTTAAATAAAATTGTTTTATTCCGTGTGCCTGCAAGTTATACTTGTTAAAAAAGAACTTTACGTATGATTTTATGTAGTTTTTATAGATTTATATAAATGTTTCGTTTTAGTCTTAGCTTATTCTACGACCAACTAACCTTCCTTAGTGTAAAGGGAATGAGATCGGAACGTTTTTACATATAATAATTTTTATTGAAGTTTTTGAAAAGAAATTCTCTTCTGGTTGAAAAAGAAAGTTTTTCTTAAAAAGGTGTAAAAGTTACTTAAAAGGGCAAAGAACAAAGTAGTGTAAAATTCATATAAACATTATGCTTGGTTTACTGAAAAGATACCTTTTTCGTTTGTTGATTTATCATCTATAGAAAGTACGACGTTTGGAATTACTATAGTAATAAAAATTCACCTTTGTGTTTGTCATTGACTGTTGGTACTCCTATTAAATCAATATGTCATTTGTGTTACACACATGCTCAAAAGAAAAGTATCTGACATTTACTAACTTTTGTCGGATGATGAAATGAATGAAAACATTTACCAAGGAATCCCACTTTAATTTTTTGACATGCAATTTTTTTTATATTTTAATTCCTGCTATAAGTTCACACTCTTCCTATATATATATATATATATATATATATATATATAAGTTTTCAATCTTTAATAAAATACTTTTTATTCATCCACTCAAATTCAAATACATTTCTAAAATTTGTAATGGATATTACTTGATGTTAATACAATTTTTTTCAAATATTAATTCATTAACTTGGCTAATTTTTATTAATTAATAAAAAAATTAATTTTCCATCCAAAAATCTTAATTTCCTCACCCCCAAATTAGTAAGACTTCAATTTGTTTTTTTCCCACGCTAATGAGGTTAACATGTTTTCGACTGATTATTTCAAATGATTCTTTTATTTCCTTAGTGCTTGATGCATTTAAACTTTGTTTATTAATCGATTTCACAGATTCATTTTGAAAGTACAATTTGAATTAAAATTAAACAGAATAAAAGAAATAAAAAATTTCCAATCTACAGTGTGTTACTCCAACTGGCGTAGAAATTTCTCGCATTTGTGATGCTTGAATTGGCGTTAAAAACTCACGCATGCGCAGTGTGTTCAGATTTACTTTCTACCTGATACCGACTTGATTTTGTTTTTACCAGGCATACATTTTTGATTAATTATTTACATTAATTGTGATTATTTAATAAAAAGTAACTACACTAAAAATTTTCTTTGTTGACTTGAGTTAGAATTGACTTTAATATATATATATATATATATATATATATATATATATATATATATTGTTTCTTCATCATTTAGTCCAAGTCTATCTCACTTTTATAACCAACTGGCAAAACAATAAGAATATGCATTTTATTTGCTTTACGAGGAGCTTCATGATGCCGATATTCCGTTTGATGAAGTTCCAAGCTTCATGATAGCAAACACCGTCTTTCCATATGGCGACTATTTCCGATTTTCGATCGTTTTTGGCATACTTTAGTTGTTCCTTTGACAATTCAACTTTTATTATAGCTTGAACCAAAATCTTACAAGAATGCTCTTAATTTTACAACTTTTTCCTGTAGATTCCGTCGCGAACGACCGAGGAAATTGCATCATATATTTGAAGTAGTGTGGCCATATGTGATCTTTTATCCATAAAACTCTGAACAGCCAACCAACTACGGAAATTGCAGTGTGAATTTGGTCACATCAAATGTATTTGTTACGAGCTGCATTTTATCTAAAATGTTATTTCTATTTTCAGGTGTTGCATTTTTTAAATACGTTATCAAAAAGTGACCGACAAAACGTTCATTTTTTTTAAAGAAAATCTCTAAAAAGCGTTAAAAAAATTTGGATAATTTTATCAAAATAAGAGTTTTTATATTTCATTGTGGCATTCATCCTAAAAAAATAAATATTGCAGCCATCTCAGTAACATTTGTGAAGAATCATTCGATCGCAGTTTGCATCTGCAAAAACGCAGAGCTTCTTTATACACCTAATAGGTAAAGGTTATGTAAGATCTGCCGTATCATCTAGTGTGCGAATTAAAAGGAAATACTGCTGCGAAAATTTAAGGAATCAATTAAGTAAATTAATTTCAAAAGTTATGGTAATATGATTAGATTAACTGAAATAATGTTGAACAGATTTTGGACAAATACAAGCCATTATTTTTGAAAAAAGTGCTTCTAAGATATTATAGTTGAGTTAAGTTTAGTTGCAGTTTAAGTGTTTCACATTTCAGGATATACAGGACATTTTCATTACATTCTTAAAAATAAAAAGTTTATCAAATTTTCCTGCTTATCCTTATAGGACCCCATCACCTCCTTTTTTTGAGCATGAAACACGCATGCGAAATTCCTTCCTTCTTTTTAAAAAAATTATTATAATTATTATTTTCTTTAAGATTATCTTTTACCATTCTTTTTTGCTTATAAGCCAACCTCAAAATTTTATTAGGAAGAGTAACGGAGCTTTAAGCTTAGCTAACGGAGCTAAATAATGTTTCTCAACAGCAAATTAGAAGATTATATCCTAATTCGTTGCTTGTGTTATATACCCTATAAAAGAAAAACGGATTAAAAGATTATTATAAGATAATATATATGTGTGTGTGTAACATTATTATTTGTTGAAAGCAGAAGGGGATTTTGAAGACATAAATGACACTTTGAATTTTTAATTTCGTTTTATTCCATCACGCAGCATGCATTATGCATAAGCTGGAGCTACGAGCACAACACAAAACGACATATAACGAAATGAGGAAAAGCTAATGAAACTCCCCCCACACCCCTGTGAATATATACTGTGAGATTTTAATAGGAATTTCTATAGCATTTTAATCACTTGCAGATCACGTGTAAGGGAATCATAGGGATCTTTTAAAGGAATGTGCTTGGCTTGACTGTTTTTATCCCTTCACTCGGTGTGTGGGAATTTTTAGGTTTTTAGCCGATTAACCGATTCTGCAAAGCTTCTGTTGAATTAATTAACTGGAACAAGTGGAATGGATCAGGAAATAAACGAATATTTTTTGAATGAGTTTACTATGGCTAAATCAAAATAAGGCTTTGAAAATTATTTAGGGTTATATATATATATATATATATATATATATATATATATATATATATATAATGGTAGATAGAAATGATAAATTAAAATTATCTCTACTAAACGTAAGTGAAAGAAGTCTGATAGTGGTTTCGGAGTAGTTTCGCCTTACGAGAATTGCTCTTCTAAATTATTGAAAAATGAGAAGATAATCTTGAGTAATATTAGCATTGATTTTGAAATTTCAATTCTTTTCGCGTGTTTTTTTTTTTATCTCATGTTATCGAATCTTCCAAATAGTTTCTATTTCACTATCATTTAATATTAAGTGTGCTACACTTGAAAAAGCAAAATAAGTTCTTTAATGTAAAAGAGTAGGGAGGTTTTATGAGCATTTAGAATATTATTCTTAATCTTTGTCATTTTTTTAATTTAAAAAAAAACTTAAGAAAGTAATTATTTCACTTCACTAATTCTTAGCCAAATTTTGATTTTGTAGTTTTTTTTCCCTAGTTGTAATAAAAAAGTAAATAGCTCATCGCTTTATTATTAGAAAACTTCTTGACTGTTTATAGTTTCATGGCAGAGAACATTGCAATATTTTCTAAATACTCTTGATTAAAAAAAAAAGCAAAAATAAGAAATTCTCATTCAAAATAATTGCTACATATTACAATATGCGAGAGAATTTCAATTAAAAGAATACTATATGCAAAATAATTTTGGATTATATTTATGCAAGTAGAATAAAAATACACGCGTGAAAGAATCATTGATACCATAGACAGGTCAAAATCAGACTTTGACGATCAGATGATTAAATGCCAGTCCTTTTGTTGTTCATAGACGTGATTAATAATTTCAAACTTCAAATTCATCATTCAGAAAGCTCAGACTATAGAGACCAAAAAATAAGCAGAGAGCTAATAAGAATAAGTAAATAGAATTAGTACTCCCTGTAGCTCAGATAAAGTGGTGGTGATCGGAATTTATATTTATGCTCACGAAAAATTAGAATACAACGCAATTTGTATCTTAAGAGACGTAACCACTGGATGGAAAAAATGATTATAGTGCGCGTAGATTTTAGAACGGTGACCTGTACGCTAGGTGACTAATCATTCGTTCTTGTGCCACTCATTTTATATTACAGTAGGGATCGTTTGAGATGGCCATGTAAATATTTGTACTAGATTGCAGATCAGTGTGCGGCTGCTTTCTTTTTAGATGAAACCTAATCTCCTTTTTATGGTTATATTACGTTGCATGAGTTTGAGAATACAAGCATGTATGCGCATGGAAATCTCTTTCTTGAGGCTTAACCATTTAGTTTAGGAACGTTGATCTTTATGCCTTTCCATGTAAAATCATAACTATTCCACAGATGTAACCCTTGATGCTTTTGTACTCCCTTTTATTGATGCGATACATGATTTTTCATTCTACAAGACAACGCTATACCTTCCAGGGCTGATAGCGTGGAAATAATCTCTTAAGCAGATCATAGAGTGTCCAGTTTCATCTCTGTACTTGAATACTATAGAGCTCCAATGCTGTACTCCAAGAGCTAAAATACTCTAATGAAACGTATTGTTGATTTCATTCTCTTCATCAGATTCTCGTCATACTAACTACAGCTTTCCAAGAACAGTAAAATTCATTACTTACTCGCTTTTCATAGATCTCATAAGTGTTAGCATCACCTATAAGTGAATTTCCTCTTGGCATCATCACTTTTTATTGAAGGTATTATTTATTTATCAACACCTAAAATTTACCTCTTTCATACTTACGCTAGTTTCTGAGAATTAAAAAAAGAACTATTTGTTTCCGTATTACTTAACATTTTTTTATAACTAACCACAGTTCCTTTTAAAGTCAGTAAATAACATTTTGAGCCAATTTGAACCAGTATATTTATATTTTGTTTTTAATAATTTAAAATTCTTTTGATATCGTAGTTTTTTATCCCCCCTTTTTTAAATAAGAGAATTATCTTTTATGGATCTTATAAAAATTCAGTTTCTGTCAGTTTTCTTTTCCAGAAAAGCAAATTTTATCAATGCGGTCGGAATAAAATATAAATCTTAAAGGATGAAGTATTAAATATTTGACTATTATAAATGTAAAATAAAATCTTTTTTTACTCTTTTTTGTTAAATCTTTTGAAAATTATGTGCATTTATTTAAGAAAGAATTCAGTTCGTTCAGAAGTAAGACCTATTTAAAATAATAGAGACATTTTTCTGAAATTTACAATAAAAGATTTTTAAAAGGAAATTAATTTTTTTTGGTAATTTTACATAATTCTGTTTTTTATATAATCTCCTTTGGCAACTGTTATTTCTCATCCTCTTTTGTGTTATAGATTAAAACAGAATTAAAAGCTGATGGGGAAGTGCAATTTAAATAAAATAATATAGATTTAGATCATATACCGTAGAAAAAAGTTAATCAAATTTAATTATTATTTCCGTTGCGAAATTACTGTTTATTTCTGCATTTTTTCAAACAAAGACATAGAGTTGATTAACTGTGAATTCTGCTTTTGGGATTTGAATTCATAGATTGTGAGTTATTTTTTTTCATGCATTTTCTGTTATAGACATGACATTTCAAGGGACAAAACAATTATGTTATTTATTATATTGAGCTGTTTATTATGCACTTAATTAACAAATAATTACCAATTTTATTTTTTTAAATGTCTAAAACCTCATTATTTATTGAAATGAAATAAATCCGTGGTTTTAAAAAAGAAAATGCTGTGCTCGTGCTTTACAGTGCATAGAATTCACAATCATTTGCAAATTTATTTTCTAGATCAGCTGTTTCAAAGCTATCCAATTTGCAGAACTTTCCTATCAAAAAGAGGAAGGAGAGGAAAGTCTCCGCTCTTCCGCAAAGAAAAAATTTTCGTGACTTATTTGATTTGAAATACTTGCATGTGGAAGGAGAGTATCTTTTTCAAAAAGATAAAATAGAATTTGATCCAATTATTTTGTGAATTTTCAGATTTTTTTTTCAAAATCAGGATTATTACTATTATTTTTATTATATTTAAAGTAAGAATATAAGCTGCATGATGCACAAAGATAAAAATGAAAATCTTATTCGATCGTATCTTCACTTTAATTCTTCTACCATCTCTTTCTCATCCCCGCCTCGTTCTTTTTCTTCTTTTTCTGGTGTAATTATTCAATTGTTGTTATAATTAATTTGCTGAGCATAAGAATTTCTTCCTTATTTGCTCTTTTTAGTAAAATCATATTAGGAATTGTTTTAATGGAAGCTATAATTAAATATTGTCTCAAAAATTGCCGGTTCTTCTCTTTGTTTGTCTCATTTGTTATTTCAATACATAGTTTGTGCAAGAATTCTTGTAATTATACTTTGAAAGGTTCTTTTCCATTTGTCGGGCGCAAGCGAAAAATCGCCAAAGAAATTTGGTGGAATGCTACATTATTAAGAAATTTCTGCTCTAAAAGAAATTTGGCGTAATTCTACATTATTTAGCTATTTTTTCGCTTGCGACCGGCTTACGGAAAAGTATCCTTTAAAAATCCAAATAAGTCTGGAATTATTAATATAGAAATCTAAACGGATTCCCAGCTGTGCACAGTGAAATTTCTGTAACTTTCTTCTTTTAATATGCTTGATTGTGTTATTATGGAAGGGAGAATGAATTGGCATTTTTTCGTTATTTGACTGTTTTGTAACTAAAGACACTAATTTTTTTTTTGAAATTATATTATAAAACAAATTTTGAAGCTAAATAAGTGTCATATTTTTGTAGTGAATTTTTTTGATGCATTATATGATATTAAAAAAAAGAGTATTTTCTGTTATATATTTTAAAATGTACGTGTGAAGTAAGGTCATGTGCTTTTTTTACATTCTCGTGTGCGAAAAATAGAGAGGAAGCGCTGCAATCATAAAAAAATTCTTATTTGAGATTTTGACGAAGTTCCAATTTCAGAGCTCTTTGATTTCCCTAAAACACATATTTTAAAATTATGTCTTATTTTTGGAATTTCCCAATTCTTTAAACTACATAAATTAAACTTGGGTGTGATCTTTATACCAAATTTAGCTTTCTATGAAATTTCCAAAGAATTAATTTCTTTCTTTTCATGGGAAATCTATCTGTCCATTTAAGCACAAGTGAACACGATAACTGCGAGAACTAGATGACTATTGGTTTTGCACTCAGATTTAACTTTTTAAGTATAGATCCGTATCAAATTTTAAACCAAATTTGTTCAAAAGATTGACTTAATGTTCTCCTATATTTCGGATATATATTAACACGGATACTCCACTCATACATATCTGTTTAAGTAAATGAAACTTAGTGTGCGATTTTGTTACTAATATTATATTTTTATATCAAATTTTTGTTTCAGTGGATTAAAAAAAAAATATTTTTTTTAATCATGTAAGAACATCGTGTTGTATTGGTTCGATGTTTTTGAAGCCTCAAAATGCATGGGCATCAAATTGACGATTTTTAAAAGCTGATTTTTTGAGATGCTCTTGCTAATAATAAATTTTTAGTTTTTCGCCTGGATTTTTTTTTTTTTTTGACTTCAAAACCTCATCCCAAGAACAACATCATGTTCTGACATGATAATAATCAATGTGATTATAACATTTCTTTGAGACTGATAAATTCAATTGAAACACTTTTTCCTGAATATCTTTTAAACTTCCGATTGTGCCGGATTGCTTGTAGTAAACAATTTATTTAATTAGTATGCTCTATCTATTGAAATATTCAACTGATATTCAGCATTGTAATTTCATACGTCTTTCCGTAAATTCCTGCTAACGGCTTATCTAGTAGCATTTGGTATCGCTTTACCATTATTTTAGTTGAAATTTCTGTGCTATCATGTGAAAGTAAGCCGTGTTTTCCAGTCTCTGCTTTAGGATTCCCATTCGCGGAATTGCAATGAGACCCTCCCCCCCCCTCGTACCTCTCGTATACTTTTATTTCTTTCCGTTGTTGAAGATGATGCCTGAACGTAAAAATATCTGAAAAAGGGATGTAAGCAGTTTTAATCGAATAGGGAAGGCAAGCGAAAGAATGAAAGAAAGAAAACAATAATATCTCTTTTTATGTCTTCTTCGCTCCCTTTGTAAATAAATAAATAAATAAATCAAATATACTTTTAAAAAAAGCAGTGCTGTTTAAAAGTTAAAAAAGGAATCGGAAAAATTATTTGTCGAAGTTAATTTACCTGCAATGTTATAAAACTAATTAGAGATTTTTTTTATCATGTGAGAACATGATATATATA
>JAOUZG010031484.1:1566653-1576701 GCA_026289955.1 Argiope argentata | reverse complement strand
GAGAGAGAGAGAGAGAGAGAGAGAGAGAGAGAGAGAGAGATTTATTTCATTTGTTTTTTATCATGTCAGAACAATATATCGTTTTGCGAATGAGGTTTGCGGCGGCGTCAATAAAAATCCGTAGGCGAAAAATAAAAATTGGATCGTTTGCAGTACTAAAGTGACTCATTCAGTGAAACAGTTAAAAATGAATAAAAATATAATTTAACTCGCACGAGCGCGTGGTACTTGGACGTTCAGGAAATGATGTTCTGACATGATACATTGAAATATGCACAGCAGATTTCATTTGAATCTTTTATTTAATTCAAAGTTTTTCTTCCATCAATAAGTAATCAACTTTAAATTTCGAACAGCATAAAAAGTTGAAAACCGCCAATTTAATATTGGTTTTGTGAATACGATGCAGAGACGGGCATGTTTAATTGATCGTATTGCTACTTCTTTTTTTTTTTAAAAAATTGTTTTATCGTATGTTTTCCAAATCATAAAATATAATTCTTTTCTTATTTTTACATTTAATCGAGTCTAGTTTGCGTTTCGCATTGTTAAAATGGCTTGAGGCAGAGAGTAAAAATTTAATGGCTTTTTTATTTTATTGCCATAATGACCGGGATCTTAGTAGCAACTCCAAATATAGCTGCTTATTGATTGAACATGCTGTTCGTACTGTTTCCATTTTAATATATTTTATTTCCAAGAAAGTATTCAATTTTATTTTTGTTTTTTTATTTTCAAGGGCTTGCTGGAGGGGGGGAGAGAGAAGTATAAACATTTTATTACTTCAGTGTTTATAGTTTTAGATGACGTAAAATTATTTCTCTCTATTATCTTAAATGGCATTTTTGACATTTTGTTGAAATGATAATAAGTAAAAAAAAAAAAAAGAAAAGAAAAAGAGTCTATGTGAAATTTGAGAGAATATTAAATCAGGAAAGTAAAAAATTAAGCTAAACGTAAAGAAAGTTTTTGACTCCATTTTTTTCTGTTTTTAAAAATTTCAAAGTAAGATTTTGAGTAATTAGAATCGACTTGTTATTCATTATTAAATTAATTACATTTTCTGGTACTTTGCAGTTTTGGTTTTAATGAATTTCTGCATTGACAAAAATGATAATTTTGCATTTATTGAAATTTATTTGAATTAATGCTGTATTTATTATGAATAGTTTTGCATTTATGCAAAATATAAGCAATGATTTACATTTTCATTTGCATGTTGCTTTTTATATGCTCATTTTAAATATACTGAAAGTAATTTGTTGTTAAGATGCAGCCTGTTTTTAGCTGAATATGAATTTCATGTGTAACTTTACGACAGGAAAATTTCTGTGTTAATTATAGTAAAGACAGTGTAAAGGTATTTCTTAGCTATGATTTTTTTTACATTCGTGTGATTTATTCAAAACAATCGCTGAATGCTTATGTTTTTTTTTGTATATAATTTATAAAAATTCTTATGTACATTATTTATTCTTGTGTTGAAAAGAATGCCTTTTCTTTTTATCCTCTCGTATATGAATTATGCCTCGATAAAATATGTAACTATCATTAAAAAAATTTGACTCTATATTTTTACGAATTTTCTGATCTCTCTGAATCAAAAAAAAAAAAAAAAAAAAAAAAACCCTTTTTAAACTATGTATTTTTCTCTAAATGTCTGTGAACACGATAACTCAGAAATGCTTTAAGCTTGATGGATGAAACTTGGCATCCGATCTTAAACCTAATTATAATTTCTATCAAATTTTGAAAGGAAGCCCATTATTAGGAAGTTTATTTCTGTGCGTCTGTCCGAGGGCAAGTCAGTTCAATAAATACAAAACGTGGGTGGGCAAAACTTAATATTCAATTTTTTTCAACATCTAAAGTGTAGATCTCTAACAAATTTTAAACAAAACCCCTTTAATAATTAAGTGCCTATTATTTTATACATTTGCTTGTATGTACCGTGTAAAGATCCAAAGACTTATATAATTAAAATTTGATATGTAATCTTTATATAAAAAATTCTAATTGTATATAAAAATTTGATTTCAATCGATAAACAAAGGCGCCAACAATTCGTACTGGATTTCCTTTATTATAAGCTAAATTTATTTTTCCTTTATAAATGCCCTTGTGGTTGTGCATGAATGAGCACTTCCGGTGTTCGAGAACTTGCCCTGGGGCCTAAATGTTTTACTTGAGAAACGAGAGATAATTTCTTTATAACGGAATATTCATGGAAGTTTCGTAATAATCACTTTCGAGTCCCTTTTATAAAAATAAAGCGTTGTAAAAATATTTTACAT
The DNA here is from genome assembly GCA_026289955.1 of Argiope argentata. Classification (NCBI taxonomy): domain Eukaryota; kingdom Metazoa; phylum Arthropoda; class Arachnida; order Araneae; family Araneidae; genus Argiope; species Argiope argentata. Next base: position 1,574,407 of record JAOUZG010031484.1, on the reverse strand, counting down.
TTTATTTCCTGATATTTATTGTATAAATTTTAATTTCAGTATTCTTCTTTTGCTGAAGTGCGATTTAAAGAAATTTTTTTTTAGAAATGTTTTAAAAATATCTGTTCATTTAATTTAAAACAATGTTGTCTGAATCGGTCCACATGACTAATGTTTACAGGAAAACGGTAGTTTCGTATTTGAAAGGAATCCATGTGAGTAATGCCAACTGCTTGATTGGTTATAGAAGACAACTTTGCGTTTGAAAAAAAAAGTATTTAAAACTCCTAACTTTTTTACGACCTCAATTTTTTCTTCTAAAATATTTCTGTCTTGTAAAATTTGAACAAGATGCTACCATAGGCATGAAACGTTAAAGAAATTATCATAAAAAAATTAGCTTGTAAAATGGTCAAGTGTTATAGTTACAGTTGCCCCAGTAGGCGTGGAAAGTTTTATGTGATGGTTGTTATTATTACTTCATAAACCTTATTTGGTTTTTCTTAACATCATTTTTTTAAAAATTTTCTATGAGTTATAGCATACAATTTCATGTCCATAATCTATTATATTTTTTTTTACTGTCGTCTGAATATTTTATTTTTAATCGAGGCGCTCTGTAAATTTTTTATGGAGGCTTAGATTGAGATAAAAATAGAGTTGTTGTTGCTTATTTCTTAGCGTTTAGTGAAGTGCTGATTTTCGTTTCCTTCTCTTTAATATTTGATTTATGTATCTCGAGTTTTCGTACAATTCTGTATTTTTAATCTCTCAACCGTAGATGAAATAAAGGCTTTTACACAAAAACAAAACACCATTGTTGTCAGCCACAATTCAACTTTTAAATATAATGGGCAAAGGGTTGTCGTAGCATAGCGAGTAACTGACATTCCGGATTGTGGTGACACATTCCTAAATCGTCCGTTGCTGAAATCGACATTCTAGTTTTACGGTCCAACTGTCTTTCTTCCTGTTCGGAAACTGTATAATTTGACAAACATGTTTTTTTTTAAGGTTCAATTCTCGATTTATTCGTGTTGTTTTTTAGAGGAAGAAGAAAACACTAAGCAAGAATGGATTTTTTTTAAATGGAAATGTTTTTTAAGTTTTTTTTTTCTGTATTCTATTTGATTGTTAGTCATAAGATTATTAATAAAATTTTCTAGATTTTTTTAAAAAAATTAATTTGAATTTTTTCTTTATAAAAGAAATCCTACAAACATGATTTTATTGAAAAATTTATTTCAGAATATTTATTAACACTTTATTATGTCAGAACATGATGTAATTTTGGGAATGAGGGAGACAAAAATCCGTTGCGAAAAATCGAAATTTTATTATCTGCACGAGCATCTCAAAAATCAGCTTTTAATAAAGCGTTGTCATCACCTTTACAAAAGCTCTGGTTTAAAAAAAATAAGTTAATGACTACAGCAAATGAAACCTAGATAAATGCCATTTTGAGCACGTGACTATACGAAATGAAATAAATAGGAAAGGTGATGTTTTTTAAAACAATCAATGCGAGACAAAGTTTTTCATGGATCGTTGGCAATACTAAAGTGACTCATTCAATGAAACAATTGAAATGAATAAAAATATAATTTAACTCGCAGGAGCACGTGGCACTTGGCCGTTCAAGAAATTAGGTTCTGACATGATACAGTGAAATACGCATAGCAGATTTAATTTTTTATATTTTTTTAATAAAAATTGGGAGGGATAGTTGGGAATTTTTATTTTTTAAAAATTGCTTTATCTGCCTGTGATAATTCATCCACCGTAAGCATCTTAGAAATGAATCGATAAGATTACACAGGATTACATATCGCATCGAAAACAGATGAAGTGAATGGCCATTGTTTCCTCTTGAGAACTTTTATCTTTTTAAAAGATGGGAAAATTGTGTTAGACTGAAATTTCCTGTTAAAAATTTGATGTATAGTATTATCTCTAAAGAATGAAAAACGAAACTTTACTGTAAGTTTTACATCTACGTTTGGTAATCGTAAAGTTTTAAATACATTTTTGTGTTAGAAAAACTTTACTTAACATCGAAATACACTGTTATTTACTCTTTTGATACGACATTTTAAATAAACGTCGTTTTTTCATGTATATTTTTGATATGACGTGTTTGTATCTTCAGGTTATCAATTTTGTTCTTCTTATTTTAAGAGGCCCATGGTATTTAAAAGAGACTTTATTCCATAACTAGAAGGAATTGATGCCCATGATAAGTTATTTCTCTTTTAAAATTTCCTTTATTTTTATCATTTCAGAACATGATGTTGTTTTGGGGATGAGGTTTTTAGCGTCAACAAAATTCCATAGACGAAAAAGTGAACTTTTATTATCTGCTTGAGGATCTCAAAAAATCAACTTTTAGTAACGCGTTGCCATTGCATTTACAAAAGCTCTGAGTAAAAAAATACGTTAATGACTACAGCAAATAAAACCTAGAAAAATGTCATTTTGAGCACGTGATTATATGAAATGAAATAAATAGGAAATGTGACATTTTTTTAGCAATCAATGCCATACAAAGTTTTTTGGATCGTTTGCAGTGCTAAAGTGACTCATTCGATGAAACGATTAAAATGATTAAAAATATAATTAAACTTGCACGAGCACGTGGTGCTTGGCCGTTCAAGAAATAATGTTCTGACGTGATACATTGAAATCTACATAGCAGATTTCATTTTAATCTTTTTGTCTCTTTAATATTTGTACACCCACTGAATTTTTCATTTTATTTTTGCTTTCTCGTACGTAAAGTTTACGAAAAAGGAGGAAGATTCCTTTCTCGTAAACTTTGTTTATTAACTGTTTTGATACAAAGAGAAAAGATTGCTATCTTCAAAAAATTCGAACACGATTTTGATGAATCTTCAAGTTTCAAACCTTTTGTTCGAGGCAAACATAATTCCCAAATTAGCAATTAAATCTTTTTTTAAAAAAATATTTTATTGTTTTTTGGTTCAACTCAATTTGAGAATGTGCTTAATGACTGTTTTGTGGCGAAAAGGAATTATTTCGAAATTTACGTGTTTACGTTTACAGTTGCATTGATTGTAGATTTCCGTGCCAGTAGTGTCGCGTCTGTGTAAAGTGCAGGTGAGGCTAGTCTCAAACAGCAATTCATATACATCTCATTCAGTCGCAAGTTTACCTGAAATTTATGTTTTGTTGGGAAAGGTTGATTGAAGCATTGTCGTATTGCGTCGACTACAGCGCTTTTTTTCCCCTGAGCTATTTAATTGTCAGTATTTATATTGAATGGATGCTTATTTCATACCTAATCGGGTGGATGTTTTTTTTTTTTTGTTTATCAAATAAGCATCCCCCCCCCTCTCTCTCTATTTTGTATTTTGAAAGTGAATTTGAGCCGAAGGTCTGGTTAGAAGAGGCAAAAGATATAGGAGAGAAGTTCCAAGTGTTTTGAAATACATCTCTTAGTCCTATTTAATTATTTTAATTATGAATTCTGACCTGCTTTCAACTGAAAAATACATTTTAGATTTAGTATCTGTAATAGTTCCGTTATTTCATTTTTCTGGTGTACCAAGATTCAAAAGTTTTGATGGCTTCAAATCTCATCGTTTAGTGTTTAAAGTCTTTGTCTCCACATTTTAGACCCCCCAGGTTAAAAATATTTGTGTATAGACAAAAATAACTAAAAAAAGCTTTCAACTAGACATGAAATTTGATATATGGGTTTTGCGTCAAGTTTGCACATTTCTAACAAAAGTTGAATGAGATCCATTGATTTGAAATCTGCTTGTCCAGGTGTCCGATTGTAAATTGACGAGTACCAAACAAAAAAAGCTAGATGGATAAAATTTAGTATATAGCTAAATAATATACTATAAATAATATATAAAAAATAATTTAGTATAGTATATAATAATTTTTTTATATATTATATATTTTTATATATTATTTAATATATTTAATATATTAATTTTATATTTAGATATAAAATTTGGAACCATATCCATAGAGAAGTCGATTTCCTTTCGATCTGCTTTTTAACAAGCATGTATACACGAAAACTGAAAAATTGGTAGTTATTTTGTGACTACAGTTGTAGTTGTGTCAAATTTTGGTTTGAAGGGGGCTGGAAAAAAACGACGTAAAATGAAAATTCGGTTTTCGGTTTAGATTTCTACCCATTATTAAAAATCTTACTAACAATAGGTAACAATTAATACCCCCCCCCCCCGATTGCGAGAATCACGCGATAGATACAATAAATATACAAGATTCACATCAAATATCAATATTTCGTAACTATTGTTCGACAGTGTCGTGCGAGTTGTTCGTAGTCTTGCTCAAGGTTTTATTTATGCGGAAGGGATGGAGCTGAAACCTTTTCTATAGAATAAACGAGAAACTTTTTGAAAGGCATTTTTTTTGTTGCTTACGGAAATAAAACAGATTATGTTGAAAACACAAATTTCCCATTATCCCAAAGGTTATGCATGCTATCTAAATATCGATATTACTATTCATTAGTCTAAATTATCATTATGTTTTAAATTCATTAATAATTTATTTAATTAGTTGTATTATTGGTGTGAGATTTTGCATCTAATTTTTAGAGTACAAATGTGATTTTTAAATTCGTTTTATTTCAGTGTTGGAAACTTTTTAGTGTTGATTCTGTATTTTTGCCGCGGCACGGCAAGATGTTAAGAATCAATGTACTGAACATACATTTGCTTAACGAATGACGTGTCTCCCTCTTGAGTATCAATGACATTTTATGTATTTGGGCGTGCCTGTGTTTGGCTTTCCTGTGACCTTGCTGATATGACTTTAACCATATCGGTGATAAATGTTTTTTCGTGAAGTTTAATAAATCTTTAAATTTACCAGCTGTTATGTAAAAGTCTTTAATTTAACTTAATTTAACTAAGAAATTTCTTAAATTACTTGTTAGATTTTGAAATGTTAGGAATTGTATTAAATATTTAATTTTAAAAAGTCACCTTAAAATTTTCTATACGTTTCGCATTGACAATATGTGGAATTAAATTTTAACATAAATTGGAAAGGACAATCGTGAAGAAGGTGAAATAAAAGGGTATGTAAAAAATAATTATTTAGTATAAATAATATTTATTTACGAATATCTTTAAAGGTGATATGTATTCTTACGCACAACGCATTGATTTTTGAAAAATTATTTTGAATTATTTGACCACGATATTTTATTTATTCAAGACTAATTTTATCTGTGACTTGGAAACATATTTCATTATGCCTTGATTTAAGCAGAAAATTAATGGAAACCATGAATAATAAAAAAATATAATAAGCTTTACCATATATTTCATTTTGAATAAATATTTTATGAATGTGACTTTGTATTCCCCATCTTATTTCTACATAAAAATAAGAATAATTGTTATGCATTTAAAGTTCCTGATTGCAATTTTTTTTCTTCCAAAATGTAAAACATTTTTTTTTTTTTTTTGGAAAAAAGATTTCTTCATTCCCTGTTCAAAATGTTGGCTGTTTAAAATAAAGTCAAAATGCATTATTATTTATAAAAAAATCTTAAAATCTTAATAAAAGCATTACTTAAGCTTAAATACGAATACGAATATTGAATTCAAATTTCGGAAGATATAAACATAGAAAACAACATCTAAGGCAACAAAGATTAATATAAACTCTTATTATTCAACATAAAAAAATTTGTTGATTTTTTAAATACGAAAATGAAACAAAATGCTTAAAAAAATTCCATGAAGCACTAGTAAATTTATACTGTATGTATAGATATTGTTTCTCTATTATAAAATATTTGAGTCGAAAGGATTTATAGATTAACTATGACCTTCCTAATAATTTAAATAACACGAATATAAAATAAAATAAAATAAACTTATAACACGAGACCTGTACTATCGAAAACTACACATTTTTCTTATAGAATGGAACTTTTTGATCATGTGAAACGATTTCTAATTTGATTTATTCTCAAATAGATATTTATTCCTTTTTAATTAACAATGAAATTACATATATATCGAGACAGTGAAATCCTGTTTTAAAATTAGCTTTTTAATTCTCTTCTATTTAGATATCCTTGAAATCCACATATAATAATTTAATACTTAATAATTGATACTTATTAATTTCACAATATTGATTAATAATTGCAAATTTCTTTTTTTTTATCATGTCAGAACATGAATATTGTTTTGAGAATGAGGCAACAAAAATCCGTAGGCTAAAAATAAAAATCCCATGATGATGCCATCTCATTTACAAAAGCTCTGACTAAAAAAAAGAGAATAATAAGTTAAAGACTACAGCAAATAAAACCTAGAAAAATGTCATTTTGAGCACGTGATTATATGAAATAGATAGGAATTGTGATATTTTTTTAAACAATAAATGCGAGACAAAGATTTTTTTTGGTCGTTTGCAATAACTAAAGTGATTAATTCGATGAAACGATTAAAATGAATAGAAATATAATTTAACTAACGTGAGCGCGTGGTACTTGCCGTTTAAGAAATGATGTTCTGACATGATACATTGAAAGATGCATAGCAGATTTCATTTTAATCTTTTTTTCAATGTTAATTTATTTAATTTTTATAAATTCATAGTTGTAAAACGGTTTGGTTTTTAAAACTTGAGTTCCCCCTACCCCATCACCCTTTGTTTCATTTTTCAACTACCACACTTCTACAATCATATTAGTAACTTCCTACTTTTTTTTGCCTTGTTTTCAGAGAATAAATGACCTAAATTAAATCGAGAAATAAAAGAGTGTACGGTCAGCTGCATTAGTATGATTACCTTCTACTGAGAGATCAGTTTCTTAATAATGTTCTGCTGCCGCCATTACCATCAGTGAAATGCCTTCAACTGCAGCTCCTCTGATCATCATTATTTAGTATTGGAAGAGTTTCTGAAAGTTGCCTTATTTAATTTGAGATCTAATTAAAGCCATTATGCAATTCATTTAACTATTAAATTATTCAATTTAAATATCCAGCCCGTATTCCATTTTAGCGTGCCTCATTCCTTTGCAAACATCTATGATAGGAGAATATATATATCTGTTTGCAGTCATTTAATGCTATCTAATGTGTTGCAGAGTATTAATTAATAAGGCATGAGTTCTAATGCATGGTACTGAATACATATAATGTACTGAACGAACATGTAAGTCGTTAAAACTTTTAATATTTAATATAAGATAAATTTTCATACATATATAACTATTCCTGTTTACGGTCAAAAGCTTTAGTCTATATATATACCGGGTGTCCAAAAAGTTCCCATACTGATGATTTGTGAATTTATTTTACAAAAACAACAGGTTTAAAAAGAATTATTTTTATGCCAATGATAAAAAGCACTTTTAACATAACTAAGGAAAAAAATAATGAGCTTACATTTATAATAAATGTTCAAAATGTCCAGCCCTTTCTTGGAGACAAAGCTGAACTCGTTTGTGCATGTTTTTGGAAACGCGTTTTAACATGCTAGGAGTGATTTCTTGTATCCTTTGGGTAATTGCGATTTTCAAATCATCTCTTGTTTGAGGATCACCTTCATCAATTTTGTCCTTTAAATATCCCCACAGAAAAAAGTCCGGGATGGTCAGATCAGGGGATCGAGGTGGCCAAAGATTTTTTGAGATAAATCGATCGCCGAAAAAAGCTTCAAGCATGTCCGTGGTTTCATTACTCGTATGGCAAAATTTAATAAACTTTAAAAAAAATCATGGAAAATGATTTTTTAAA
>JAOUZG010031484.1:1529483-1566553 GCA_026289955.1 Argiope argentata | reverse complement strand
ATATATATATATGATACATTTTATTTAGTACTAGCTTTTACCTGCGCCTTCGTACACGTGGAAATTTTGATGTGCATATATGAGAACTGACGGTCTGATCACAATGTAAAGTGTTATCAAACCGTATGCTTGCGTGAATTTTCAACGCTAATTGGGGCAACGCAAAGACGTAAATTTTCTACACCAGTAAGGGTAACGCAACGCAGATTAAAATTTTTTTAATTTCCATTATTCTATTTTATTTTAAGTGGAAAGTACTTCAAATGAATCCGAAAAATCCGTTAATTAACAATGTTTAGTTTTAAATGCACCAAACACTATGAAAATAAACAGAATCGTTTAAAATAACCGGTCGAAAACATGTTAAGCCTAACATCATTAGCATTTTCATTTGGCGGTGAGGAAAGGCAGATTTGTGTCGAGAAAGTTAGTTTTTAATTAATAAAAAATTAACCACTCAATTAACCGGAATAAATAGTAGCCTATGTTCTATTTTAGACTATAATCTATCTCTGTGCTAAATTTCGTTCAGCTGTTCTGATGTGCTTGACTAGCATCATTAATCCAAACAATAACATTTATAACAGTAGTATCGATAACTTGTGAAATTGTCTCTGGTGAGTTTGTTGCTGATCAACTTTAGACAGAGGAGAACTTTGTTAAGAGGGAGAAAAGTGTGAAAGGAAAATTAAGGGGTTGTTTAAATATGAATGTTCTGAAATTTGCGCATTTTTTTCTGTATATTATTGATATAATACAGTAGTGTGTCATGAAAGAGAGGAACGCAGTTAGATCTGAAAAAATTCAGATTATTTATGTTCGTCCCCTAACTTATTAACATAGATTAATTACGTCACTTCGCCAGCTCATTAGAGCCAGACTCTAATCTAGTCATCTATAATATTATCCATTGTTTTATAAGTTTGGAAAGTGCGAAGTCGGTTGATTCATTTATTATTTTATTCATAGAATCGCAACTGAAAATTCCGAAATCCGTCTCCACAGAACTGTTTTGCAATTTAAAAATATGAAGCTAATTTAATAAAATATCACAATGGCGCATTGTTTCTTTTTTCTTTTTTTGTTGTTGTTGACTTCCAAGATTGACTCAAAGAAACTACAAGGCCATTGTCTGTTTATGTTTTTGAGTATTATCAAATCAAAAAGACAAACAATTCGCATTATGTATAAATAACAGAGGAGTAAAATTCATGGAAATATTACTCTTTTTCAATTCCTACTATTAACTTACACTCCCTATATATATATATATATATATATATATATATATATATATCTTGTTCCAATTTTCAATCGTTAATAAAATACTTTTTATTCATCCAATCAAGCTAAGTACATTTTTTAAAACTTGTAGTGGATGACATCTCATTTTAATAAAGATTTTTCAAATATTAATTCTTTAATTTTTTATTAATTAATTAAAAACTAACTTTCTCGCCGAAAGTCTTCATACCCAAATAAGTAACGAATTCAGTATGTTTTTTCCCAATGCCATTGAGGTTAGACTTAACATGTTTTCGGCCGATTATTTCAAACGATTCTGTTTATTTTCTTTGTTTCATGTGCTTAAAATTAATGACTATTAATTAATCAATTTTCCCGATTCATTCTTAAGTTCTTTCGAATTAAAATAAAACAGAATAAAGAAAATTTGAACTTTATAAACTGTATTGCGTTCCTCAACTGATGTAGAAAAATCAAGCATTTTGCGTTGTCACAATTCGCTTTGAATTCCCAATTGGCGTTGAAATTTCAATGCTAGTGTAATTTTTTGACCAATTATTTATAGTAATTGTAATTGTCAGGCCGGGATAGTCTGGTTTATAGGGCGTTGGATTCTCATTCCTTGGGCTGCGAGTTCGAACACCATATTTGGAAATGAGAATGGAAATTTCCAGGAAATTTGCTTTCTATTTTGCCGCTGAATATTGTAATTTTATATATATATTTATATTATTGGATTTATTTAATGAAAAGTTACTAAAATATTTTTTTTTGTTCACCTAAGAAGAACTTGATTTTTTTCAAAAAATGTTTTTAATCACTTGTTTTTAATCATTTTACATCTACTGTTTATTTTATTGTTAAAGTTTTTGCTAATTATTAAATATGCATGTTATAGATTGAATATGCGTTCATCATATGTGTTCATGTATATTAACTGGATTTTTAATACGTATCCAGTTCAAATATTAGAAATAAAGACGAAAAAAATTTGAATTACCTGCAAAGCCTTCTGGAACAGTTTTATCTACAAGCTTGGTCATAAAACATTTTGTGTATTTAAGATAAGCAGTAGCTCTCCCTTTTATTATAATTTTTTTTACTTGTACCTCCATTTATATGTCACTATTTTCCTTTTTAAATGTTAAAAAAAATTGTCTAGCATTTATACCCTTTTAGTTTGCCATTTTAAAATTATTTTATTCATAACGGAAAATTGTTATTCTTATTTCTAACATTCTGCTTTTGAATTCAAACAGTTACAAACATTACATACAATTTTAATATCATATTCTATTATCATACCATTAAATAAATATGTTTCTCTCGTCACCAGAAAAAAAAAATACAGAATTTTTACTTTTTTAATTCGATTTTTTTTTTAAATTGTTTAATAATTTGGCTATGGGATAGGATCGATGGGCATATTTATTTTTCAATAAGCGTTCCTTTATGTTTTAATACTATAAAGAAGCATGTTTACTCTACTGTATCGCGATACAGCCATTTAAAAGATATGAAATAAAAATACGAGAAGGATAATATACACTGTCTTTAACAAAGACGAGATTCACTAAATGTTCGGTAAATAATATCTTTATCATTTTTTATGAACCATAGATGCTAGGCATAATTTGATTATCTATTGTATATGTATCATTGATTTATATTTAGTGAACTAAGCGAAAGGCATAATTTTTTTTGTTTTGGGCAGTGATGGGCTTCATTAGCTGGCACTTATATAAATATATTAGACGAGAACAATCGAATGTTCCACTCTTATTTACTATGGGTTATTAACTGCCTTTTATTTGAACTAGAGTGAATCTTTTTATGATAAAAGGCTGAACGAATGGATAATTTCATTTCTTTCCAAAATTAGCCCTGATTCTCTTATTAATTAATTTACTCAAAGAATACTTTTTCTCTGTTACTTCAAGAAATATATTAAAACTTTTACGCACGTGCTACATTCTTGCGCATTGTTTATATGCACGAAACACATTGCTATTTACTATGTTTAGGGTTTTAATTAATTTTCCTTTACTCTTTTAGATTCCAACATTTATTATTAGCCGTTACCTCAATTACATTAATTTAGTAATATGAATCAAATTTGAATTTTACAATTTATTATCATGTCAGAACATGATGTTGTTTTTGGGATGAGGTTTGTGGCGTCAACAAAAATCCGTAGGCGGAAAATTGAAATTTTATTATCTGCACGAACATCTAAAAAAATCAGCTTTTAATAAGGCGTTGCCATTGCCTTTACAAAAGCTCTGATTAAAAAAAATTTAATAACTATATAGCAAATAAAACCTAGAAAAATGTCATTTTGAGCACGCGATTATATGGAATGAAATAATTAGGAAATGTGATGTTTTTTTTAAACAATCAATGCGGAACAAAGTTTTTTTGATCGTTTGCAGTGCTAAAGTGACTCATTCAATGAAACAATTCAAATGAGTAAAAATATAATTTAACTTGCAAGAGCACGTGGCGCTTGGTCGTTCAAGAAATCATGTTCTGATATGATACATTGAAATATACATAGAAGATTTCATTTTAATATTTTTAATTTTGGGGCAGTTTAACCTTGCTTAATGCACACTTCTCATAACAAGTGATTTGCATAACAATAAAATAGACTTTTTTTAAAAAAAATTAGCGATGTTTTGCGAAATGAATAACGAGGAACCATCTTAATGTCACACTTAAAACCCTTCTTCAATCTCGGCATCAGTCTAACGCTTGTTTATTGATGTTCTTTCCCCCCTAATTTAGTAGCGGAACTATTCTATATGAAATTAATTGAAACGTCAAAAATAATGCCAAACACTTTGGTTAATATAATGATTTTACATTGTAATATGAGGTATGAAAATATTCCAATAGGATGCAGTTACAAATACGAACACCGCCGGGAGCTGCATTCTGTACTTCAAAAAGAAATTAGAGCAGTTTTCGTCAGAAGAGAAGGTTGTAACTATGTTAATTTGTGTAACCTACCAAGAAATTATGAAAAATGCTGAAAGTATGGAAAATTGTTGCTTTCTATAAAAGAGAAACCCCTGAGAATTTTTTAACGAAGCAGCAGCTATGCGCTTTGCAGGTTTATTTAATGATAATCCTCGGTCATATTTTCATCACATTTCAAAGCGTTGACCAAAATAAATGTCTTAAGGTAACTTTCTTGTAAAAGGGCATATATTATAAATTATAAATTGCATTATGGAAAGTTTGCTCGGGTGTTTTTTAAAAAGAGAAACGCATTATCTTATTTTGCATTGATTCTATTGAAAACAATTGTTTCACTTCACTTTCATACAACGAGAATAAGATTCAGGTACGAAGCAGTTAACCCGTTAAGCGAGTTCCCACCTAATTTAGTAAAGTGAAATAAGTAACTGTCACTAAGATCAAGTAATCAATTAGGGAACGCAAAAGTAATGAAAAGAGCAAGAAAATTAATGTATTACTATTTGAATTAAATTTTGATGCATTAGCGGAAAGAAAATGTGTTGAATGTTTAGCGTTTGCTGAAATTGATAATTCAGTTTCGACATTCGATTTCTGAAAATGTTAAAGGTAGAATGCCTTTCTAAAAATATGAGTTTCAGTATAGATGCTTGATCATCAGTGATTCTAATTAAAATTAAGTATGATCGAATTATAACTCATGGACATGAACTAGTTATAACACTTACATGATCTAATTATAACGCATTTACCAATAATACAATTTCCAAATATTATCGTAAAATACATTAAATCTATCTAAAAAGGGATTTATTTTATGTAAAATAGAAAGATCTGGTGTAAAAATGGCCGTTTAAGTACAGGAATTGAAATGTATTTTACTACGACAAATGAATAATTTATATCATCATCAAATATCTTTTATTTTTGCTTTTTAACTAAAGAAAAACAGGCCAATATTCTTTGCATTTGTTAATTAACTCTCATGTAAGCCATTATTAAACTCTTATGCTGAAGAATATACTTTTTTATTCTTTATTTTTCGCTTATGCCAGTAGCTATTATTTGCATAAATTTTTACGGTGCTGTTCACTTTTTAATGCATTTCATTTATAACATGGTGCAAAAAGTTTGGTTGAAAAACATTTTTTTTAATCAAAAAAATATCTGACTGCAAAATGCGAATAATTTTGGTTCGCGAATAATGTTTTGAATCTTATTAAAAATCAATATCACCCCTCTGAAAATAATCGTAATACTTAATCCATTTATTTCTGAATGTTGTAATAAAAAACAAAATGCAGCATAATGAAATTCTGTTTTTCTTTAAATCTGTCTGAAATCTTTTATTAAATTCTTAGATTAAAATCTCTGTTTTTTAACGAACCTATACTCTGTTTTTTAAACGAAATAGTTTTAAGTAAAATTTTTTTTCGTTAAATTTATTAATTATATAGATATTAGGTTAATTATATCACGATTCCGTTTTATCAGTGGTCGCCCCAAATAATTAATTTAAAAATTACACTAAAACCGTTTTTTTGCAAGAGACAAATCTGGACCATTGAAAAAAAGTGAGTTAACGAGGAATTTTTCATACGGTTAAATTCTCATTAACTTTCCGAAATTCATTTCCTTAGCTTCAATAATTCCAATTTAAATCAAATAAAAAATAATACGCTTAGAAATAATTAATTTTCACCAGTGAGTACATTTTTATCTTGGAAGATAATCATTTTCTTTTTTTGCGGCAGTTATGTTATTTTATCTTCTTTCCAAAGCAGCTTTTAAAAAAAATTGCTAATATACTCAGTACTTTTTTTGTTTAAATAAGGGGGGGAAAATGAATCCGCTAGCTGACATATCTCTCAAAGAGAAGGAACATTCCAAAAATAACTCAAATATGAAAGTTATCCCATTACTTGTTTTCATTACTACTTTATTCGCGGTAAACTTTGTGACAAATGCATTTTCCGTTTTAAACCACAGCTGAAGCTTAATGAGGTAACGTTAATTTTTCCCTCCTAAATAATTAATAGTTATGACTTCGCACCTTGGGCGATTAATTACCAGCATCATTAATTATGCGTCTCTTCCCATTGTGTGCACCCCCCCCCCTAAATATTTTTCCGAATAAATATCCAGATAGAAACTGGAACCCGGGAATTGGAAAGCGCGGAAAATGTATGTGTTGCTCTTGAGCCGAAAAGCCTTTTTCTCTAGTCAATTTTCCACCCCAGAACTGAATTTTTATTCCACAATTCAATTTTCTTAAGGACATCGGAAGCGACCGCACTCCATCAAACGCACCTGTTGTCGGGGCGAATAAGGTATTTTTCTTTTGCGGCAAGATGATGGGAAAGTGCATAAAATGAAGAATTTCGTTTCGAGGATTTTGGTAATGGACTGAGAACTCTCTTTGGAAGCTGGCAAAGACGATGGTTCTGGCCTTGAGAATGTTATTTTTTAATTATTTAAGAGGCATTTAAATACATTTCGAAGGTTAATCGAAGTATAGAATTGCGAGTGGTCGAATAGGGGGTGAGATTAGTAATTTTTAGCAAGGTTAAAATAAATGGACAAAGTGCTAAGACATTTAAGATATTTTATTTTTTTTTATTGATTTTATATCGTTATTTCATTAGTTTTTCATATCTACACGTATATCAGTGGGGGAATTTCGATAGTAGATGTGGCTTTTGTAAGATTGTTTGAGCCCTTCAAAGTATGCACAGAGAAAGTCAACTGTTAAAAGTGGGCAGTATCTTGATAAGTCTAAAGGCGATAAAATGGAAAAAAAGAGAGATTTCTTTATCTAGTTTTGTTTCTGATCATGGACTCTTAGACTGAGACAATGTATACAATTTTTTTTTCAGTTTATTATTTTTCGTTTATATATTTTTTTCCATGCTTTTAACCATTTAAGTTTTATTATCATGTCAGAACATGATGTTGTTTTTGGGATGAGATTTTTGGCGTCAACAAAAATCCGTAGGCGAAAAATAAAATTATTATAAGCACGAGCATCTCGAAAAATCAGCTTTCAATAACACGCTGCTATCGCATTTACAAAAACTCTGATTTAAAAAAAAGTAATTTAATGACTACAGAAAATAAAACTTAGAAAAATGTCATTTTGAGCATGTGATTATATGAAATGAAATAAATAGGAAGTGTGATATTTTTTTAAAAAATCAATGCGAGACAAAGTTTTTTTTAATCGTTTGCAATACCAAAGTGACTCATTCAATGAAACGAATAAAATGAATAAAAAACAAAATTTAACTTGCACTAGCACGTGGTGCTTTGGCCGTTCAAGAAATGATGTTCTGGCATGATTCATTGAAATATGCTTGGCAGATTTCATTTTAATCTTTTTTATTGATTTTAAATCATTATTTCATCAGTTGTTCATATTTACTCGTATATCAATAGGATAATTTCGATAATAGATGTGACTTTTGTAAGATTGTCTGAGCCCTTCAAAATATGACCCAGAGAAAGTCAAGCACTGTTGAAAGTGGACAGTATCTTATGAGTATAAGAGAGATAAAATGAAAAAAAAAAAAAAAATCATTATCTAGTATTTTGTTTCTGATCATGGACTCTATCTTAGACTGAGACAATGCATAATTTTTTTTCTGTTTATTATTTTTTCATTTACTTGCTTATTTTTTCCATTTATATTTTCTCTTTGCTTTTAACCACTTAAGTTTTCTTTATTATCTACTAAGATGATACCTTCTATTTGGGAATATTTTCTTATTTTCATTCATATGAAAATCCATTGAATACTCGACTTATCTATTCGATGTAATTTCAATATTGAATTATAATTGTTATAAGTGGCTTATTTTTTGTTTACAACTATCAAAAGTCGATAAATCAATGCCTGTATGGCACTCGTGCAAAACAGTTAAGCGGTTAATTAGTTTTATTTTGCTTTATTTTTCTGTTTTCTAAGTTAAATTTCTTATTTTTGGTAAATTTCATTATTTACTAATTATGTTTCAATGATACTTTTACTGGGGACTTTTACGTCGGTTCTTCTGTTTGAGCCGTTAAGACCTTCTTCACTTTCTCTTTTTATGCCTGCTTCTTTATTTTTTTTTTGTTTCAGTTTTTTTTTTTTTTGTCTTTAGATTCTTTTGCATCTTTTACAAATGCATATTAAGAATTTTTTTGAATAGCCATTAAATAATCGCTTGATAATAGCTATTTAAATTCTAATTTTTTATTCAATTATGAGCGTTTTTACCGGTCATAAGTATGCATCAGAATGGGATTTTCACCAGACAAAAATGGCGAGACGGAAATTCGATTTAATGATTCGTGACTAACCTTTTTTTTTACATAGCATTTTTTGTCTTGTAAGACTTCCTTTCATAAAAACTGAGAAAAGGCAATGAAAAAAATACGTCCACCTTTTCCATTTAAACCTTACATGCAGATATTGTTTTGGTTTGATTTTCTGTACTAGCTATTCATTTTTATTCCATTTTGAAATAGACCTCGTGACTGATGATTGTAGTAAGATGAAAAAACATTTCTCATATTATATGCCTATTTTCCATATTTCACTGCTATCTCAATTAGAAATGGGAGAAATTGAATTTGCACCAAGTCCATTACGTCGAATGTTTGTCGAATCGACATCGAAACCTCTGTTTTTAAGGCATGAATGTGAAACAGTTTAGAGATCCACTGTAATCCCTGCAGTATATGTTTCAAAATTAGGTTTAATAGGCAATTTCAGCGCCTGACATTTGACTATGTATTTCTGAGATTTACTTAATATTGATTATTATGATTTCTTTGCAATAAATTGTTTCACTTCTTTCGTAAACAATTTAATTTCACAACAGAAAATAAACTTATTAACATTTATCAGAAAAGCTATATTCTTTCGGGGGAGAAAAAAAAAACTTCACATAAAAATCATTTTGACTAAGTAATTATCTAATTTCCTTTTATTATTTTGTAAACTGTATCGTCATTGTATTTACTCTTAATCATAAAATGTGTACTATTGAGAATCTTTATAGTTTTACTTATTAGGGATAGTCCATATCAGTGGTAATCAAGATGTTTTAGTTCATTAACATAAATAATTATTCGATTTATCAATTGTGGAAAATTAGTTATAGTTGTTGTTGTTATTTTTACTAATGGCACTTGCCTTTAGACAAACGCGCTGATGCCTGTCATCGATTTTAAGCCGATTGAGCGTCTCTTGTTTTTGAAGTAGTGCCAAATAGGGCCAAGAGTACGACTTAGCTACATATTCATCACATTTGCTTACACAGCTCCTTTTTACAGGGGGGGCACATTCACACGCCTCAGAGATAGCACACAGAAGAACGATCATGCCCCAACCGGGACTCGAACCCATGGCTCCCAGAACACGAGGAAGATGCGCTACCTCTGTGCCAGAACGCCGGCATTAGTTATGATAGTAAGGGTTAACTATTATATATTAGTAAGGGTAAACTATTATATATCAGTGAAGGTCAAATGGAACGAATTTCATGCATTAATATCCAATGTTTTTCTGTAAATACTCCAGATCTATAGCAAAATCTATATCAACAAAGGAAATATTATTTCCACAAAAGTAATTATGCTATAACTATTTAATGTTTGCCATTTTCGAAAGTTCAGTAAGTTTCTTTCAAACATAATAGTCATTGTTCCGCACTAGTTATTCAAGTTTCTGCTCCCTCCCCTTCCCTTGCATCTTTCGTGCTATCTTTTTGCAAACATAATACGTGGGAAACATTGAATAGAATTTGCATACGTCTATTCTGTGTGGGAGAAATATACGTCCAGTTTTTCAATACTGTGGTTGCGTTAATATCCGTGGTGTCGATTTTTCATTTTAACTTTTCGCACAGTATTTGTTTTGAATAAGACTCCCCATGTTGGCTACTATTCATGCCAGGAAAAATGCTGTAAAATGAGTTTTGTTTAATTTCATCCAAAATAATGAAATTTCTATTTGTATTTATCTTATTTTTCTTATCAATAATTATAATTGCATGCGTATCTGTGTAGAAATGTCGATAGGAAAATGATGTAATTATTTCGTATTTATCAAGTCGCGAAATTTGAAGTGAACTGTGCTAAATCGTACAAATATTTTCATAAAATTGCTGTTTCAAGTGCTTTATATTATTTACCATATTATATAGAACTAGTATTGGAAATTTTTTAAAATATGAAATTAAAACTTATTTTGCTGAATTTTTTTTCTCCAAACTGCAAACTTTTTAATTTCTTTTCTCTAGTGCTTAATATTTGTTTTTTTTTTTCATAAAATTAAAGGTTTAATTTGTTTTTTTCATGAAATAAAGATTTACTTTATTAGTGAATAAAATAATTATTAACTTAGGGGCTTATTTTATCACTTAAAAATATTAATTTTACATTTTAGTTGACTTTTTATGTTAAAGATTTAATTTAATTAAGTTATTTTAAATACTTTCTTAGAATATATTTTTAATAATGCATTCTAATGAATGAATATAACAATGTTTTTACTTAATTTCAGTTTTGAATTGAATTAATTATCGATTTAATAATATTCTTATTTAACACTAAACTTATCGTTAGCGTCTGTTTTCCAGTTACAATTCTAATACATCCGTGAAATGCCGTAATGTTAAAATTTTCTGTGGTAAAGAGCAATAATTATAAAACGTAATAACAATAGGCATTAATACAGCAATTTAAAATTTTTTTATTGAATATAACATCGGCAAATCCAGATTTATTTCTGCGTTTACTGGAAATAAGGATAAACAGTATTCTAAAAGAATTGCTTAAATTTTATTAACTCTAGAAATAACAATATGCAGAAAAAATGTCATGTTTTGTAATGGAAAAATTATAGTAAACATTATAATCCCCCCCTTTAAAAAAGCAGAGCAAAAAAGTCTAAAATTTCTAAATTCAAAGATTTTCATTACTTTTAATTGCATTGTAAATAATAACTTGTTTGTTTTGTGCAAAATTTTGAATCATATAAACAAAAAGCTTCTCTTAACAAAAATTCAGCAGTGATTTTTAAAACGACGAATTCTAAGTCCAATAGGATGTATTATATGATATTTTGAAAGATCTTTTATTTGAATGTAAAATATCTTACAAGTTTGCTATGTCATCATTATTTTACAAATTTGGATAAGATTCTGGAAAAATCAGCTGCATTATAAATTTGATTAAAATTTTTTGCTGACTTCAGAAAAGTCTGTAAGTAATCGGAAGGAAATGATAAAGATTTCGATATAATTGCAATCTTATCCTAGAGTTTCCTGGAAAGCGGTAAAGGTTTTTTAAAATAAGAATTTATTGCTTTCTTAAACCATTTTAAAGGTTTTCTCCTTTACAGAATTTCTTAAATCATTATTTTCGTAAAGATTGAAAGAAATTTTGAGATATCGAATTTTTATGTTTGAAAGGATTGATAATTCTTAATCTGAACCATTTTCTGTTTCGAAGTGGTATATCAATACCTGTGATTGATGTACAATTAAATACTTTTTTTATGGTTTAATTAATTAATTAAATATGCATTTTCGAGGGTTTTTTAAAATGTTGAATAGTTTTTTTTAAACCTTCATATTCATTGACATTTATCCTTACGATTTGGATCAGTTCAGCTTTTGTGAATGTGTTCCTTTATTTCTTTCCCTTCATGTAAGCAAATTATACTAATTATTCAGCTTATAAAGCATTTTAGGGTTCTGATTAATACTGATAACGGCCTTTAATTAATTTTAAGTTAATTTTGTTCATCATACAAATCAACTATTAATGAAAACTATAAAAATTGATTTTTTTCATAACAACTTAATAAAATAAATTTTTAAAAAATAAATTTGCTGGATTCATAGTAAATGTTTCTTACAAATTGGCTTAACTAATAAAATTAAATTTAAACTCAGCAAGTATTGGATGAAAAAGAAGTATGATAGTATAAAATAAGTGTAAAAATACATAGAATTGAATGCCATTAAGAAAAAAGTTTTCTTAATGTTAAGGGCGATTTTAAATGCAAGCATAGCTATATCGGTTTTCGATATATGGCGCAATTTTTCAATATTGTATTTACAAAACTACTAGAACATAGAATTGCTGAGATATTTCAACATTCCACCTGCAGGACAATTTTCATATCACTATATATATGCGACTGTCATATAGTGTTGAATATTGCAGTTCACATATTCATGAAATTTCTCTAGGCAGAATGATATTGCAAATAGTACGCCGTTTGTCATTTTCATTTTTAGATTTTCAAATCTTGCCAAAATGCCGACAATTCTCGAGAATATAGCAAATTCTGAAATGTCTGAAAGGCGGGAAATAAAGATTCCCGTTGCTTTTAATTGCCCTACAAGACATAAAACCAGCAAAAATTCCAACCGTCTTTTAAATTTTGGATTCGTTTATGCAATAGAATTGTTTTTTTAGCTTTATTTCGATGTATTACTGAAAGAAATTGCCAAATTAAATGTGGTTCATAAATAATATTTAATAATAATAATAAAACTTTTATCTTGAAATACATTTAAAAATTGTTAGGAAAGATCAAGATGATATGGAGCACTAATGAACATTTTGTATTTTCTTGTTAGTGTATACGATTAAAATACATGACAAAATAAAAAGTAACAATTCTTTTGCAATTATCAAATTTTTTTATGAAACAAAATGTATAGAGCGAACAGGAAGATAAAATCATCAAATTCAAATGTGTGTGCAGATTTGAAACCATCTGGATTGAGAGACAACATTTTTGAGGTGCAATTTTCGTAAAATGTCGCTGAAAATAATTTACTTTTCGTATTGTTCCAATATTAATTGTTGCAAGGTGAAGTAGTATTTGGAACAACTTGTAAAATGGATTTTATTTTTCGCTACAACGGTTCTGAAATGCAGTCGAAAACAGTGTACCGTAAATCTACCTATTGGTTGTTAGTTCCTTATTGCATAACTGCATCCAAATTCTGCCAAATGCAAGTAATATTCAACTATGATTTATGATCCTATTTATTTGCAACTAAATAACTCAGCTTTGTCATGCTGTTTTTCTGGACATATTTTATTTCTTTTATTTCAAGAACATAATTTTCCTGAACTGGATGAAAAAAAAAAGTTTTATTTTTCTTGTCACATTATAATGTGCTTCTTTCAATTTGATAAGAATGTGTGAACACACATACACTCACACATAAAACATTTTCTCGAGTTGACTGTGATTTTTTCTTCATAAATATATTGTCATCAAAAGATGATTTGAATGGCAAATGCTTTCCATTCCTAAGTGGTATACAATCCGGAACGCTAAAATTATTCTTAGCTTGTTTTCAACAAATATTCCCAAAGAGATGTCTGTTCTCTGCAATGCTGCAACGTCAATGGATAATTTTTTTTCTCTTTATTTAAGAAAATAAGGAAAATTCTTATCTCATTTTGAGTGAAACAAGATAAAAATCATATTTCCCTCTCTTGGAAGAGTTCATATTTGTTAAGAAGATACAGCATTAAATCACGTTGCTTTTCGAAAAATTTCACATTAGTTGCCGTGACACTACTTTATTCTGGAAGAAGATGCTTCCATTATCTTTTACTGTTGCAGGGCATGCAACTTTTACGTCATACACGCTTTGATAAAATGTTTCGGAAAGCTGTGCTGAATATCTTAGGTTGCTTTAATATAGAAACAGCGGTGGACTTATTTTGGTTTCTTTTTTCTAAAAATGTGATTTTGTTAAAGGTCAAAATGAGCATTTGGTTATTTCTGAAAAATGCTTTAAATGTTGATTTGTTATATGTTACCTAGGAAAAGAGAGATAAGAAATTATTTGAAAGTAGATGCATTGAAAATTTTTTTTCATCAGATTCGACGTCATTTTAATATACCTTCGAATATTATTATCATGCCAGAACATGATGTTCTTCTTGGGATGAGGTTTTTGGCGTCAACAAAAATCCGTTGGTGAAAAATAAAATAAAAAATATCCGTTTGCGAAAAATTTAAATTTTATTATTTTTATAAGCTTTTTAATTGCGTGATGCCATCCCATTTACAAAAACTCTGATTTAAAATAAATAATTAATTATTACAGCAAATAAAACCTAGAAAAAATGTCATTTTGAGCATGTGATTATATGAAATGAAATAAACAGGAAATAGGATATTTTTTAAAAACAATCAATGCGAGACAAAGTTTTTTTAATGATCGTTTGCAATACTAAAGTGACTCATTCAATGAAACGATTAAGATGAACTAAAATATAATTTAACTCGCACGAGCACGTGGTGCTTGGCCGTTCAAAAAATTATGATCCGACATGATTCATTGAAATATGCATAGCAGATTTCATTTTGATCTTTTTACAAATTACTTTTGAATATTAAAAAAAAAGTAACCTCATAGATTTTATTCAATTCGAATGGAACATTTCACATATGTGCTGTAATTGCATTTTTCAATTTTCGCCTTATCGATTTTCAACATCATCAATTTTATTAAGGTTATCTACTTTTTTACCCCTATATTGTTATATGTTACATAAGGAATATAGTTAGAAATAAATTAGCTGCCGAAATAAATTAGAGAATTATGTTCTTTTTATGAATAGCCTTATTTAAAACTCTTTCATGTCTTTTATCTAAAAAGGAGAATAAATAAATAAAATAATAAATAAAAGCTAACAATTCACATAAGGAGGTGTATAAAAGATTGTATATATATATTTTTTATTTTATCCTTTTTTTAATTAGCTTCCCAAACTTTTGCACAAATCAATGCATTATTTACAAATGTCAAATTCCTTTATGTTAAACATGCGGCTAATTTCTTTTTTATTCGAAGGCTTTTTATATTGAAATTTATTTTCTTTATAAGAATTATTAATTGGCATATTAAAATATTTTGCTGGAATTTTTTTATTATTATTGTGAAGAAAATGGTGAACTATTTTTGTAAAAAACGTGTTATTTCCCCTCTCCTCTATTATCTTTTCAATATGTGCGATGAAGTATTACAAATTACTTCTGAATATCTTTAAAAAAATGTTGCCGTAAAACTTTTTACTTCAGAAGAATACATAGTTTCTAATTAATATTTTTAAAATATATTTTCTTTACGTCTTTGGCGTCTAAGTTAATTATTTTTTTACCCCTTTATTTGTGGTTTAGTTTATTAAAGATGCGTTTTTATTGTTTTCTTTAGATAACAGTAAAATTATGACTCATTTTTCCATATATTTAGATATTAAGGAACAGAAAATTCCAGTTTCTGTGGGAATGTTATTATAATCTAATAATAAAGAATTCCAATTACTGAGAAAAAGATAAATTTTAAAGAAGTCGCTTTAATGTTGTGTAATGATAAATTTCTATTAGCATATTAGACATAATAATAAATTGGTATATTTATATTACACCATAGTAGCTATGTATTTCAGTGTGAATCTTGTTTTTAAATGTTTTCTATCGTTAAATTTCACTTACAAGTGAAATGATCGAAATAAAGGGAAGGTGGTGTCGTGGCCGAAATCAGAGAGAAGACAGGTTGAATTATTAAATTCTTTTTATTGCATTTGGAGAGGCACGCGTTATGTACGAACAGAGCGGACGCAGAAACAGAAGGTAAAAAAAGGACGAAATCATTTATCCCTGGTCTTATGTACCATGAGATTCTAATAAATGACACGTGTTGATTCTGAGAAGGAATTCTGACACGTGTCGGCCTTGATTGGGATACACAGAGATCCTTTAGAAGATGGAGAAGACTTCAGGTTTCCAAATAAGAGAACATGCCCTTTAGATAGTTCTTTTATAAAGAGAAAAATTGGGGCTGGGGAAAAATATATTTTAAAACAAGCAGGATCTTTATTTTTGAAATTTAAAGTAGCAGAATTTTATCATCCCAATATAAATATTTTTTTTAACATTAAAAATGGAATGATTTAAGATATAAATCTAAAGGAATTTACTTATAAAGGAAATGACGCACTAAAGAAGTTCCATTGTGATTTGGAAAATACAAGATTTATTGACTACATAGATTTACAAAATTCTTCCCTAATTAGATTACGCTTATGTTTAAAGTAGCTTCGGATTTCAATCGCGTGATTTATTTTTCTTAAAAATGACTTGATTTTTAAGCTAACTATTTTCTGGATTTCAAACAGATAATTAAATTTGCATTAGCAATCTGCTTTTGATTTATTCGATGAGAGACGGCAGTTCAAAATGGAAAATTTATTACATTAAACATATCCAAATCGAAAATTCCATGCATTTACCTAAATCACGTTTCATGTTTGTTTGATTTTTTTACTTGAAAAGTTAGGGGTTTATTGTTTTGTATGCCATGGCGAAATAATATTTGGGAAATCATTTTCCAGAGCGAATTGTCTAACCCGACATCAATAAATCAATACAATCTGCTTTACATTGAGGCCATGGGATTTGGTATTTTCAAAGCGAAAACATCGGAGCATAATAGCTTTCCCCTTTCTCGTAATAGATTCGGTTCATAACTCTTTGCTGACATCTTTGTCGATACATTTTTTATTCCATTATTGATATTTTCATTTTTATGTCTCTGCGAGCGTGTCATTTTAGATGGTTAATTGGATTTTCAAAAAATATACTTATTGTAGATTCTCATCTGATTTCCATAAAGTAGCGAAGCATCAATTATTAGAACTAGAGCGGATTGTAGCTGATTTGGATAAGAAAAAAAAAAAAAAAAAAAAAAAAAAAAACCGAAAATATCGGAAGAAGGGAGGAGAATACGAAAATGATAATGAATAAAATAAATAAAATGGTCACTGGAAATGTGTGATAAAGTGGAGATAAACTTATTCACTGTAGCTAAATGCCATATTTTAATAAATCATTGCATAGTGGTTACTGAAATTTTTCAAGTTTTGCTATTTTAGATTATTTTTTTATCGTAAATACAAGTAATTATATATTATTTTAACGGATTTTTAATAATTAATTTTTGTATTTAAAGCAAGATTGAAACATTTCCGATACAATGAAGATGCTTCGTCAAAGTAGTAATAATTATCTCTGTATTACATTTGGTGCAGTACTTTTTGTTTAATACAGTAGCTATTGAACCAAATGCTATATTAATCTTCTTTATGTTATATTAATCTAATAATAAGCTTTGACCTGTTTCGGAAAATTTAGTTTAGATAGAAAGATGCCGTTGTATTCATTTACTTACATTTGCACCCTATTAAAATGCAACATTACATCGATTTGGGGACTGGCCTCATAACGTTGTTCTGATGAAGAGGACGGCATCTGAGATGAGTCTTTCCTATTCACATTTCCGCGACACAAAAATAGGAGAAAAGTGAACAATTATGGATCGCATTACTCGGCAGTTCTTTGGGGAAATAACATTTTGAAGTGTTCGTTCTTGAAGCGAAGACTTTTTCTATACGTTAACTAAAACAAGCTTAATGTGTTAGCTTAAATGTATTTAGGAATGCGATAACTCTCTGTAGTCTTCAAAATATTTTTTCCTGTAATTTTTCAGCATTTCAGTACTATTTAGATGATTACATTTATTATTTTTTTTTTCCTTCATAGATACAAAATCAATTTCCAACTTTTTTGTAGATATACATATAAACAAATTACGTTATTGGGCGGTTATATAGTTGTAGGTGTTCTATATTTGAGCTATGTTTTTGTTATTAATATAAGATAAAATTATTTAAAGCTTCGAATTCTGCAATGTCATTTTACTTCCATTTAAGTAATCGAAAGGAGTTTAATAAAATTATCAATAGTTGTTTAAGTTGTTATGACAAATCAATTTTGACGTATGACAAATCAAATATTTCTATGAGTATATAAAATAAAGAAAGTCATTGAAGGCCAAAGGAAAAGATCACCATATTAGATAACTGAAATACTAGAAAATACAATTTGAATTACATATCCTTTTAAGCTGGAAGTATTTTTAACTATATTTTTATGCAGCGACATCAATGAATTTTCTTTTAAATTCTATCAAACATTTAATTCCACCATTAAGTAATATTCTTTAAACAGGGAATAATGAAAGAAAGAAAGGGAGGGAGAGGAGCAGGATGCTATTAATTATAACTTTAAAATATTTCTGATTGCTAAGGGCATTGTTAAGAGGCATTTTTTTTCAAGTAGTGAGATATGAATATATTTTAAGGATGGAGATAGATTTATAAAAAAAAATGATTAATTTATCTTATTAGGTAAATTTAACTTGATTTATTAGTAAATTTGATTAACTAAGAATTAAGAAACAAGACATTTTATCTGAGATAAGAAACGAAACATCTAGATTATTAGATCTATATAACTGCTCACGAGGATTGACGAATCTGATGATAAATGTGCTTTCTATGGTCCTACAAACATTAATATTATATAATCGAAATCGACTTTATTTCATTCTATGGTGCCAGTTACTAGCAATTTTTTTTTGTGATGAAATAAATTTTAAAAAAAGTAACCGAAGTGTTTGTGTCAAATTTTATTCATGATGTTTAAGCAAGTTGTGATCGATAACATGAATATAAAGTATGAATTAGATTTTAAGACTTAATTCCATTTTATTTGAAATTTATTTTTCCTCATTTGTATTAAAAAATAAATGAATCCACTCCTATTTTTGTTAAATTCAAACCTATTTTCTTTAATAATAAAAAAAGACTATTTTGATTATCGACATTCTACATTTTTAATAATCTGTAACGAAGTAATTTTCGAGTTTTGACTATGAAGGCTTTAGAAATCCATCAGGCATGGTCAGTAAGGCATTGGAAAAAATCTTTTTGCAATCGCTGTCAAATGAGAATTAAATGAAAGAGTGAATGAAAGAACGCATCAGAGCATAACAGAATAAAAATGCAAAAACGAATGCATTCATACCTATTCTTGCGCAGTGGAAATGTCACGCAATTTCAAGACACGCCACTGTAGGTAATGGAGTGATAATTTCTTGCACTTTTTTTTTTGTTCTTCCGTTCAGAGTTAGATAGTTTAAATTATTCATAGCCTTATATAATTGTACAGTTATTGCTGTTACCTATTAAGTTAAGTTTCCATAAGTTTCATTTTATTTTTGAAATTAAGCTAACAATTTTTGATATTCATTATTTAATGATATGAAAAATTAATGGCTCTTTCTTTTTGTACCTGGAATAGTTAATACCCCATAATATAGTTTATATACTTATGTATAAAATGTTGGATTTCACATTGTTGAATGTGACATTTTACTCTGCAGAGGGATGATACACACAGAGTAAAATGTGTTCTTTTTCTGTACTCTTAGGCGCATTTTTCTTCTATGGTATTATCTATTTTTTAAAACCATTTTTGGTGTTGATATAATTTGGTGTTGATATAATTTGGTGTATATGATTTGGTGTCTTATTCTATTTTGTTTCAATTCGAAATTTATATGGTAATTTAAACATTGCTTCGAGAAAAATAAATGCTTTTAGCATCTTTCATTTCACTCTTAATATGGTTAAATCAGAGTCGACTGGCATATTTGCTGAAACACTGAACTTTATAATTTTGTTGAAAATATCATTAAAATACGGAGGAACTTATTTACATTTTTCCTTTTTGATATCCTGGTGGGAAAGATTAACATTGAAGAATGACTTTTTTAAGTACGAGAAGAATTTACTTATAGTTATAAAGCATTTTAAATATATATTCAAATCCATTTCGTTGTATTTGTAGCGTTTCGCACAAGAAAGGAAGCTTAGGGGGACAATAATTCGTTATTTCTTAAAAACAGCCTTAATATGTACGTAGTATGTATCTTTGTAAAATGTAGCAATGCTTGTAAAATAAAATCTTGTTCATATAAACGAATTTTCTTGCTTATTTATTAATTGAATGTATAAATATTTAAATAAAATAAAAACATGGCCGAAGGATTTTTATAAAATTGCGTATTGACCTAGTTTTGTTGCAATATACTTTATACTGATCGAATAAAAAATAATCATATACTTGATCCCACCAAACATTACAGTGGAAACATCACTATCTTAACATGTTCGTACTGTTGTTTATGTCCATTAATGATTTTAAAAATTTAATTAATTAGATTAATAATATGTTTTTACTTCTCGCAATGTGTCCACTCTTGCTACTCATCGACTAATATTAAAATGGGACTAATATTAGAGAGAGTTGCAAAATGTCAAATAGTTTGTTTTTTCTTCTCTATACTTGTATTGCTAAGTTAAAATTCTTCTGATCAGGTCCTATTTTACCCGGATATAAAATTTTTCAATCCAATTTAATACTCAATACCCCCGAAATTAATTAATGAATAGAATGGATCGATTAATTCTGTTTGTCAGTTGAAAACGGAGTGAAGTTCTGATCGATCAGTTTTTAAATTATGTCTTCTTTTCCTTAGAAATTATCTCTATTAATAATAAAATATTACGCGCGTGTATGTGTAGACATTCTATAGGACAAATAATTTGACCTTGAGCAATCGCATTTTGTACACATTTATTTGATATGCTGGTCGCCCGAAGCGGCTAGTGTTAAATACATTTCAATATAAGACAAGGTTCTAATATTTCTTAAAATTGTTGTGCTTGAAATTAAAGTTTGACTTAACAACTCAACAATAATGAATCATTTGTAAAATTAGAATAACATGTACTTATCGAAATCTGTTTAAAAATATTTTGTTGAGGAAGCCATTAATATCAAATTACACAAGACATTAAGTTGACGTTTTTAGTAACCATTAATTTTGTCGAGTCAACTAATTGTCAAAAACGTCTATTGAAAGTGATAAAGAGAAGAGCTGATGATTTAATCGTGGCAGATTGGTTAAATCATCAGCTTATCAACCTGATATGGATTTTTTTCTTAATTTCTTTATTTTTCTTAAAGAAAAATAATGTTGAATTTAAAACTACAAAATTAGAAGCTGACCTTTTTCTAGTTTAGATCTAGAAGTGTAATAAATAAAACCCCAAATCAATTTTTAAAAATTTTGAATATTTTTTTACAAGATATTTTATGTAACAATATTTTTACCTTTTAAAGTCAAAGATTCTGGTACCTCCAGTACAATAGAAAAATTTCACGACCCCACTTGGGATCGCGATCCTTAGTTTTACTAGCCCATTTTATTGTATTCCCTCAATGGCTCCGCAGAGTGCATCCAGCGTCTGCCTCTGAGAATCCATCCCTTCCACTTCATCCTGCCCATCTCTCAGTGTGTGCCTCCTCCCTTTGATTTAGGTCGCCCGCCAAAGAGTCGCCAGAATGCCGTCGTCTTTGTTAGAATAGCGATGGATTGTCCAGCCGTATGTATTTTACTTCGCCTTATTTTATGATATCACTTTCCGGTAAATATCCCATCGGAAATGTTTAGTTTTCCCTTCCCCCTTTTCCTTTTCTATCATTTCCTCCTCCCTTCTTTTGTTTTTATCGAAAATCAAATTTTTCGTTCGATGTTTTACGTTATAATATTGCTATTTTTCAACAACGGTTTATTTTGTGGTGGGAACCCTCGTAAATTTTCCCCCGTCCTTTGTGTGTGCTATCTTGGCGAGTCGCTTTCGGTAGCTTTTCTTTCTTTCGTTTTATAAGTTTTTATTGTGGGCTTTATTTCGTGCCCAGCCTCCTTAAATTTAAAGTGCCCCCTTTCTGTTAACATTTCGCCTGACTCGAGCGAAATTTCGCGGCACGTTCAAGTTTTATGATACTGCTTTCTGCCTATAAGAATGAAGGATAAACTGATAAAATGGGTGCGAACTCGGCTGATGGTTTTATAAATATCTCTGTCTTATTTTCTGTAAATCCATCTCCCACCCCCTTTCTTTATATCTATTTTGTTCTTTTTTTTCGTAAGGGAATGTTATTTTACTGCGAGAAAATCTATTATAGTAAACGGCTCTATATTAACTTTTTTTGTTTAGAGAATTCTTGTCGTAAGCTGTGTGTGTCTTGGAAAAGAAATTCTTTATTCAGAGAAGAAAATGATAAAAACTATTTGTTTACCCTATTTGGTCCTCTTTGCTGATATGTATCTATAGTATATATTTTTCTGATTATATATATCTTGAAAGGGATATCGTTAGGGTAGGTATACTTTAATGACTATTTACACTGAAGAAATAAACTAGTATTATAAAGCTGGACCAAATGAATAGTTTCTGAAAATATATGAATATTTTTTTCGGAAGTCTTTTAGTATAATTTTCACCCTTCAATAAAACGAGCAAAACATTTTCCCTCCTCTTAACCAAATTGTTAATGCAGAATGAAATTTACATTTGCTTTAATTTTTTCAAATGACTGCACATATTGCCACATAAAGAGAGTCTACAATAAAACTTCCTTTATATTTGCGATGAAGCGATTAAAAGCATTTAATGATGAAGGGGATGCCGCATTAGATAATAGATTAAATAGATTTTCTATAATTACTATAATAGATTTCCTTAATATGAAATAGTTGTAAATATTGATTTGTTAAAATGCTTTTTTAAACGTTGTAGCTACTTTTGTCATACTCTGACATTATTGAAAAATATACGACCATGTTAAAATATAAAACTCTGAAGTAATAGGAAAATGGAGACGTCATCAAGATGATGTTAAGGCAATGTTTCTAATGTTGTGCAAGATTACTTGAATACAAAAGGAAATAAAATTTTTGCTTACTGACCTTAAACTTTAAGCATTGCCTTGTTTAAAGTTTAAGGTCATAAGTTTCTTATTATGTTGTGGTTATTTGCGCATAAGTTTCTTATTAATGTTGTGGTTATTTGCGCATAAGTTTTCTTATTAATGTTGTAGTTATTTGCGCATAAGTTTCTTATTAATGTTGTGGTTAAAAACATACAAAAAGGTAAATTATTTGAGTTAAAAATTTCAGTTTCAGAAGCAATTTCGAAGAAAAAGATTAATGCATACTTCCATTGAATGATAGCTTTGCGGCATATTCTATCATAGTGACAGTTTGTGTTATGTATTCATTTTGTTGTTACATATTTTTTTGTTTATTTCCCTTTTTACCTTTTTATTAAACCCACTTTCCCATTTTGCTTAGTTTCGCAATTCCTACTATTAGTTCACACTCTCCCTATATATATATATATATATATATATATATATATATATATATATATATATATATATATATAAGTGTTCAAACTTACAATCGTTAATAAAATACTTTTTATTCATCCACTCAAGTTCAAATATATATATTTTTAAACTTGTAGTAGATAATACTTAATGTTAATGCAGTTTTTTCAAATTTTTAATTCATTAATTAAATTACATTATTTTTTTATGCTTTAAATAGAGTTTTAGCAGTTTGTAATGAAGATTGAAATCAACGGACAGTAGTTTAATTAAAATGCTGTTGTAGAAAAAATTTGCATGATTAAAATTTCAATTCCCCCCCCCCCCAAGGTGCTCATTTTTACCTTCCAAAATATTTACACCACAAATTGGATATCTATAGTTCAAACGGTTTGGTTTGTAGAGCGCCAGTACAACACTCACGTGCGCTTGCACGCACCCTCGCATTATTCTTAATTGAGTATGTACTAACGTGATTTGATCAGTTAATTTAGTTCTAATATTAAATTAATGACATCAATATGTAAAAAAAATTCTATAGAAAATTTAAAGAATTACATAAATTGAATAATTTAAGAAATAATACTGGAAACGGACAGGTAAGAGAAAAAATGACAGTTTAGGAAACTTCTAACCTTAAATCACGTGTTCTTTTATTTGATCAGCAGCCAAAGGAGTGAGTAATACAACTCTTATGTTCTGTATTTTATGCTGGTAGGTTACTGCACAATCCTGTTCGCGAAACTTTTGAACAATTTATATTATCAATAAAAAAATAAGGAAAAGATATCAGGTTTTCTTCTTACTTGAAAGTTTGAAGTTACTTTTTAAATCATGTCTACATTCCCTTTAGACGTCATGAATGTAAGTTAGTGCCCCCCCCCCACTAAATAAATGAAAAGTGGGTGTGACTGAAGTAAAGCTTAGACTTGATGACCTAATGCTACTAATTAAAAATTCTTTTTGACATAATAAATGTTGATAATAAGAAAAAAATAAGACTCAAAAGTTTTGGCTGTAAGAAGGAAATACAATAGTCCCCCACCTTCCTGTGAAATATGTGAGAAAGTAACGGGAGGAGAAATTATTTATTAATATTGTATCAGAACATGATGTTTTTGAGATGAGGTTATTGGCTTCAACAAAAATCTGTAGGCGAAAAATAAAAATTTTATTATCTGCACGAGCATCTAAAAAAAAAAAAAATCAGCTTTTAATAACGCGTTACCATCGCATTTACAAAAGCTCCGATTAAAAAAATGTAAGGTAATCGCAATAAATAAAACTTAGGAAAATGTCATTTTGAGCACGTGATTATGTAAAATGAAATAAATAGAAAAAGTGATATATTTTTTAAACAATCAATGCTACAAAAAGTTTTTTTTTGGATCGTTTGCAATACTAAAGTGACTCATTGAATGAAACAATTAAGATGAACAAAAAAATATAATTTAACTTGCGCGAACACGTGGTGCTTGGCCATTCAAGAAATTATGTTCTGACATGATACGTTGAAATATGCATAGCAGATTTCATTGTAATCTTTTATCATTGTTTCTTACTGCTTTTTGAATGAATTTTGTTTTATTCAAATTGCCTTTTCTCGATAGAATATGCGTTTTATATTGTATAAAGTGTATGTGTATCTTCAAATACATATACATTCATAGTGTAATGTGATATGCATATTGTATACCCAAATCTCTCAACTGTGACTGATAAATAAATAAATATCTAATAACCATATATGCAATTCTATAACAGTTACATGTGAATCTTATTTCTTCAGCCACACATGTTATCCAAAAGGAATCGATTCTAAATATAAGTCTTATTTAACTCAAAGAGCGCCACCTTTGGTTTATCTCCACCTGATATTTAACATTGAAATGGTTAAAAATAAAAACGGTGCGCTGCACTATTTATTCCACAAGGGGCTTCAGAACTTCTTGAAATGCCAACAGTTAGATTGGCAAGTTCGATTATTACTTTTCGATACTCATGGTTAAATTCAAAAGGCAAGATGGGGTGTTTTTATTCTTTTTAAAATTCGATAACTAGATAAAAGTTCAAGGAAGGTTTTTCTTCTTCTTTTTATTTAAAAGGGTAGAGGGGTATTCGCGATTTCTTTGTAGTAGAATCCCTAAAGATCATCTGTTTCGAACGGAAGCATATTAAATGTCAAGGCTGATTTTGAAAGAGCAGAGGTATTATTGAAGAAAAGTTTGATTCAGCTACCAAATTGGTGCTTGTAAATCTTTAATTTTTGATCGGCAGAACTATATGATTATTATTTAAGAAAAGAAGTTCTTGAGCTAATTTCTACTGTAAAGCATTAACCTAGAATGCAAATATAATATTATAGTATAATATAATGATATTATATTATGCAAATATACTATTTTAAAAAATCTTTTTTTTTCATTATATCGCATTTGATTTTTATGACATTTTATTTGAAGTTTTAAATTACTGTAATTTTTTGTAATTATTATCATTTCATTTCATACACATTCTGATGCTTTATTAAAAAACCATGTTGTTTTCATGAAAACTGAATACATTGTGTTCACTTTCAAAAAATCAATTCTGTAACTTCTAAATTTCTATCTAAAAATCTTTCGTATTCTGCCTTTTATTTTTCGTTTTAAATGCTTTCTATTCAGTGTTCGTTTTATGCAGCCGTTCGTTTTATAAGACATTAAAATGCTTAGTGACATTCAGAAGTAAAGCATTTTTTTAGTCACTTGTTTTATTGTGTCTCATCCACATATTTAACACAGATATTTTAGTGAAATTACCATCTTCATCTGCATTGAAGTCTAATATATTACAGGATTATTGCATTTATTTGTATTTCTTTTAGTGTTGATGGTACTTTTGGCCAAGATGCGCCACTCATGGCGTACTAAAAGTGTATGTATAAGTTTTTGAAGATGGATGCATATTTTTAGTATCAATAAAATCGAAATATGAAATGTGTACTAAAGCCCTATGCCTAAAATCATAAAAAAACTTTTGGTGAGGAGAAAAATGTTTAGTCATGACTGAATGATGATGCAAAACTATGCACTACTAGTAGGCATAACTAAAAAAAATTAAATCTTTATCTTAAATAAAGCACAATGTGTGTGTGTGTGTGTTGGCGATGTACAGGCCAGACTGTTCGACCTACAGCTACCAAATTTGGTATATGTATACCTTAGGTGCCGAGAATGTGCACCTCGGAGCCCTTTTTTTTGAATTTTTAATTAACATTTTAATTAATTAAAAAATAAGCCAAATTTTGACGTTTTTTCGCCATAACTTCCGAAAATATTACAGCTCAAAATTGATTTTTGCATCAAGACAAAGCTCAAAAAATTAGCTTTTCAATGGTACTGATGTTTTGACCTACAAATTAAAACTCTATTTTTAATGAATTTTTAAACATTTAATTTAATCGTTTTTTCTTTCAACAATTTATTTCGCATAAAATAAAAATAAAATGTTATCTTCTCGAGGATCTAAAAATAATAAGCTTTTAATAAATGTTGCCATCACATTTTCTGATTTAAAAAAGTTAATTACTACCAAAAATAAAGCAGAAAAATATAATTTTCGTCACGTGATTATATGAAATGAAATAAATGGGAAATGTGATATTTTTTAAAAAATAAATGCAAGAGAAACTTTTTATTGATTGTTTGCAATAACAAAATTATTAATTCAATTAAAGAATTAAATTAAATAAAAACACAAAATAAAAATATATCGCAAAAGTGCGACAGTTAAAACTAAAAAAGAATTTTTAGAAAAGCACCAAACGATAATCTTCTGAGAGCGAAATTAATTATTTAAAAGCAAGAAATTTTAAACGTACTTGAAAAAGACGTCATTTCAAAGAAACGATGAACAAAAAGCAATTGATAATCAGTAGGAGTAACATATTTTTGAATTCGCGATTTTTTTAAAATTTTTAATGCAATAAGACATGTTTTTAATTGTTACTTTTACTTATGTGAAGAAGATATCTTTTGCTAATCAAAGAATTCGCCTTCGTGATTGCAATTTATCTCCGCATTTTAATGAATCAGGCGATATAAAAACGCATCTGCTTTCAACGAATCATACGTAATATTAAATCTATACTGATAAAAGTAGATCAGCTATTTGAAAACGCATCTTCTTTCAAACAAACTTCTTTCAAACTTCTTCAAACAAACAACAACTTCTTTCAACGTAATAATTAACAATGCAAAATTTGTAAAAGCATATAAAACTATTTTTTACCCGCTTATTTCGGAGACATCAAAACTTTCTAACCAAGACAATTTTATGTTCCCACATGAGAAAAAATAAATCAACTATTATTCCACATTAAACATAAAAATTTTCGGTACGTGTCTGCAAAAAATGAAACAAACATGAAACATGATATTTTTGGAAAATAAATGGATGGAAACGTTTTCTATGATATTTCACTGTACATATTTTACTAATTCAATTAAACAGTTTTATTTAAGGCAAATATGACTTAACATCTACAAGGCATCTTCTGTAATCGGAGTCCAACATCTAATTTCTTAATTTTTTGGGGAGAGACATAAATCTCTTAACAATTGGTTTAGGTGAAATATATAATTAGTAGATTCAGGGAAAAAATGCTGATGAATTAAATTTTTTTATATATCATCTGCTCTGTGAATCATATTTAACAAAATATTCTTGATACAGTAAGTGCTTAAAATAAAAAAAGTGGTACTCCAACGAACTAAATCAATCATCAAAGCTGATCGATTTATGAAAGTTTCAATATAACTATTCGATAAAAACTGGCGATTTCATATCACTTTATCACGATATCAAAAAAGGCAATCAGAGTTACTCTAGAATAATTGGTCTAGATTATGAAATGATAAACTGTTCTAAACTTGAAAGTATTGATAAAGAAGATCAGTTCTGAATAAATCAGCCAGATTCGAAAAAGATAGAAATGTTTATTTATTTATTTAGGAGTTGAAATATTAAGAATATTTTACAAATATGACTCTATAAGACCAAAAGAATTTAAACCATAATTTTTTGAAATATATTTAAAAACCTAAAAAAATGTTATTATTGAGAACATTTATATGCATCTAAAAATATAATTAAAAAC
Source organism: Argiope argentata (assembly GCA_026289955.1). Lineage (NCBI taxonomy): Eukaryota > Metazoa > Arthropoda > Arachnida > Araneae > Araneidae > Argiope > Argiope argentata. The sequence goes on along the minus strand of JAOUZG010031484.1, from coordinate 1,538,015 downwards.
TGAAGGTTTCAATTAACCTGTGAAATTTTTGCTAAATAATTCCTTGAAATCTTATAAATTATAAAAAATATATAATGTTTCAATTTCTGTATTGAACATTAAACTTCAATGTCGAACTACTTTGCTTTCAGTTCTTAGTTTTATTAAAGGCATGCTTGGATTGAGTAAAAATTTCTTCATATTAAGTGCACTTCCATCATTTCTACTTTAATTTACAACTGAATTTTACTTGCACTGATAGGAAATCAGAGAGAGATTTGGAGTTCAAAGATAGGACTGCTTAAGGCCTACATAATAGTATAAGTGAATTACATGATTATCGAAATTTGAAGCTTAAAAATATTTTGCTGAAAAACTTATTATGAGACCAAGTTACATTAAAAGAATTGATTTAACCCTTTAGTCGGCATTAATACTGGCGAACCGACTGGTCGCCAAAGGCGGCTAGTAGTTTATAAAATCCTATCCTTTTTAGAAAACGAAAAATGTGTGGTTTTTAGAAAGCAAATAATCAAAATTAGAATGACATCTGGAAAAAAATATCGATATGCTGCTAAGCAGATCGTGGTTATTCTACACGGATATGCAAATCAGATAATAAAGGTTCGCAAATTGGACAAAGAGATGGAGATTCTTCCATTCGCAAGTGAAAGTTCAAGGAAGGTTTTTCTTCTTCTTTTTATTTAAAATGTATTTACCATTATTATTTCGCTCAAAAGAATTGAATATCCTATATATATACTATCTTATTATTAGTTATTAAATCAATACTATTATTAAAACTGCAAATTCTGCTGTTTTCTACGATCCAAGATCTGAATCATGCTTCTGATTAAAAAAATGATTTTTATCTTGCAATGTTGATTATTGATTTGATTGCACTAATTTTGTCTTGCATTAAAAATCCATTTTTCATTATTTTTATAATTTCGTTTTTGATATAATATTTTTTTCACGGAAATATCTGAAAATAAAAATTAAAATATAAATTAGCATTATCATAGACATGATAATGCTATGCAATATCATGTCAGAACATGATTATTTCTTGAACGGCCAAGCACCACATGGTCGGGCAAGTTAAATTATATTTTTATTCATTTTAATTGTTTCATTGAATGAGTCTCTTTAGTACTGCAAACGATTCAAAAAACTTTGTCTCGCATTTATTGTTTACAAAACTATCACATTTACTATTTATTTCATTTCATATAATCAAGCACTCAAAATGGCATTTTTCTAGGTTTTATTTGCTGAAGTCATTAACTTATTATTTTTAACCAGAGCTTTTGTAAATGCAATGGCAACGTGTTATTAAAAGCTGATTTTTTTGAGAGGCTCGTGCAGATAATAAAATTTCAATTTTTCACCTCCGGATTTTTGTCTTACTTCATTCCCAAAATAACATTATGTTCTGACATGATAAAAAAGAAATGCTTTAGGAACAACAGTTTTATTTACAATGCTGTAATTTGATGTAAAATGCGTAAGAGTAGGGGGGGGATGAAACCTTCGATTTCATGTTGTACTTATTCAATTGCTTACGAGCGGAATGGTGTGTGGATGTAGAAGTCAAGGTGTTTTTCTTTTAAATTTAAATTTGATAATTTATATCTTAGAGTAGCATCGATTCATGTTTCTGTAGGTTGTGAACACTTTTTTTTTTTTTTTTTTGCTGACATTTGTTTGCCATTTTTTGTTATTATTTTGAAAAAAGTTATCGAATTTATTTCGATTTTTGAAATATATCAAAGTGAGCTCCCCTTTTAACAAATTTGTTTTTATCTTCAAAATATTTTTATTTTTTATTTTCTTCATTTATTTAATATCTTAGTAAATTGATAGGGATTCTTACAAAACGTAATTTAAGATTATTGCATTAAACATATTCTGTTAAGTATTTGCATCTTTTTTTCTGGCGAATACATATTTTTATAATTAATATTAAGCATCTGTCATTACTTTATCAAGCACTAGCAGTACCCGCCCAGCTTTGCTCGTGGCTTAGCATCTAAGAAAAATTAGCTTTAAACGTGAATCAGATTCACTCTATCTCTGAAATTCAGTTGCAAAGCGATTTAAAGAGAGACTTCTTCCCTACGTGTTGACATTCTTTCTCTGTTATTCGCTAACCGAACGTTTCTTTCCTCTACATTTTCATTATTGCGCAACAAGCAAAGCGTTTCGACATTTCATGTGCCCCGACCAAAGTTGGATTTTTTAGGGGGGGCATAATCAGTTTTGAACCGTTGCTAAAAATCAGACGTAATCAAAAAAATGCATCACATATTCATACCACAGCTCTTGCTATTTGCGCATACGTAGTTTGAGATTTTCGCACATGCGCGGGTAAGTGCAAATCGCAGATACTGCTGTTTTACGCATGCACGTATCGTAGTAGGGAAATAATTAAAATATCAATTATGAAACTCCTTTTTTTATTTTGATATGACTTCAATATATTAAAACGTTCCCCAATAAATGCCCTGTAAAAGGGTGTAAATATCTCCAATATCAGTTAAGTATTTCTCGTGTTTTTCTCTTTCAAACATACATACGCTTTCAGGAGACTTAATTTTACTCTATGTATGGATTTCAGTGAATTATTTTCTTCAAAAAACTTTGCATTTTTGCTGAATACCTGTTTTGTTTTGTCTTATGCAGATGTTTTTACGATCAGTACAATATTTCTACATTCAAGAAATGAATGAAAGTAGAAATGATATTTTTGTCATTACTCGAGGCCTCCTGGATGACATTCATGAATCATAAGCTTAAATGGCCCATTTCTTCCTTATTTTGTCCATTTTCTTTCTTTCACTGTGTGCCCTTTTATCGCTCTACTTTCATCCACACATACTGTATTCCTTTGTTTCACCACGATGAATTAGAAATAAAAAGTAGAGGTATAATTTCATAAAAAAAATTGCTGGAAAATTCAGTTTTATGTCAATTAATGGTATCTTTTATTAGTTTTGTGGTATTCTTATCAAGGGTAATAATCGATATTGAATTCAGAATTTTGATTGCTTCGGATCCTAGCGGCTCATGAATAAACGTTTCGTTGCTTTATTTTTTTGCTGAAATAATCACCATGCGTTTTTTTACAATCAAATTAGACATATATGAAAGCTTAATTGAGACTATTGAAGCATCATTTCTTTCTGTTAAAAGTTTCATCTTTTTTCATTTTTTAATTTCCACAAAAATATATTCTTACTTTCTCATTTCAAATAGATTTATCAGTTTTTCCTTTTACAAAATTAAAATTTCGATTTTCAAATAAATCTAAATGTTTCGGTACGTAAGGGCAATTTTGAAATTGCCTGTAAAACCATATGATAAAATATACCTTTAGTACGTTGCATCATGTGAGTCTAAGTCACAAAATTTTGATATTTGAAGTGGATCTTTTCTTAGCTTTTTTGTCATATAAACAAAGTAACAACGTTATTTCGATATTTTTCATTAACTTTTTATCATGTCAGAGCATGATGTTGTTTTGGGAATGAGGTTTGTGGTGTCAACAAAAATCATAAGCGAAAAATTAAAAAAAAAACCCCATCAGGTTTTAATAACGAATTGCCATTGCATTTACAAAAGTTATGATTGAACAAAAATTAGTTGATGACTACAGCAAATATAATCTAGAAAAATGTCACTTTGAGCACGCGATTGTGTGAAATGAAATAAGTAGGAAATGTGATATATTTTTTAAACAATCAATGCAAGACAAAGTTATTTAGATCGTTTGCAATACTAAAGTGACTCATTCGATGAAGCAATTATAATGAATAAAAATATAATTTAATTCGCACGAGCACGTGGTTCTTGGCCGTTCCAGAAATGATGCCCTGACATGATACATTAAAATATGCATAGAAGATTTCATTTTAATCTTTATTATTTTTTTAAAAAAATTCGATTACTATTATTTTTCGCATTTGTTAATAAACTTTTTCGAGGAGAGGGAAGCAAAATATATTGACTAAATTGATCTTTTTTAATTGTGAAATTTGACACATACATTTGAACTTACACCAACAGATACTTGTAATATATATATACTAGTAACCCACTTTCATCACAAGTATGTATTAGAGGCGTTTTTATTACATATCTTTAAAAAATATATATCCAACTAATTTGACGCCATTCTTTTTCTTTTCTTAATTTAGAAGGAGGAAAATTGGATGGATGGAATGTATAGCTTAATGAAAAAGCTAAGCATAATTTCAGAAGAAGAAATTTTTTTCGTTATTAACAAAACTTGTTCCTGAATTTTTTATACTTTATAATTAGGAAAACGGTCACCTTTCTGTAATTATTATTCTGTTATATGTGTTATAATCTGCTTTATATGATTTCAGCACGAACATTACGAAACCATTTTTTTATTGTTTTGCCAATATTTTCTTTTTTTTTGATGATTTTAATTAGAACTAATTAGATAAAATATTTATTTATATTATAAGAATAAATAAACTTTATTTTATGGATGGAAGTAAATGAAAATAACACTTTTTATTTTTGCTCTACCCTATCTGCTTTGAGCTCAATTTTTAAATTAGCTTCCTATTATTTATCATTATTGTCTCTCTCACTTTTTTTGAGCATCGAAAAATATTTGTTTGAAATGTTTCATCTTTTTTAAAGTCATATTTTATAATTACCAGTAAATTCTTAAGAGCCAATACAAATTGAATTTTTTCCTTATGAAATAAAAATAAACGCACTTCGAATGTTTCTATTATAAAAGTTATACTTAAAACATCATTGTTCAAGTTAATCCATAATAAGGGAAAACTATGTGCAAGCTAAGTCAGGAATTATGGAGAGGGATTGATTGGCGAAATTTAACCCTCAAGGTTCCTTTAATTAGTAAAATTCACTTATGAATGCCGCTTTTATGTCTAATCGATATATCGTGGTGCTCGAATTGTTTTAGTTGCTGTCGTTTGAACATACGGGATGTCTATCGGTAAGAAAGTAGCGGCGGGGTTGAGGAACACGAGGGAGGCTGCTGACACCCCGGGCCTCAATCTTATGGGATAGACCGGCGACAAAATATATAAATGCACTTATTTTATTTTTTTTATTAAAAAAATAGGGAATAGAGAGGGAAAATATTTTGTCCCAAGCATCATTAATCTTTTCTACATCATTATTTTCCGGTGGAAAATTGAAGAGGAAAAATACGCTCACATTTTAGATAAAATACATGATTTCCACCCTTTTCTTATAGTGAAAAAATATTTACTCGGGGAAAAAATGGAACTGAAACTTCAGATGCATTTTGTTTTTGAACATGTTTTGTACTTATGGAGAAGGCTGATCATTCAATTGTATGTTTTTATCCTTAGTAAAAATTTTCATTACTCTTACTTTGCATTAGAATTTTAACTAAGGAAGTACGCAAATTCAAAATTGCGATGACTTAAATACATGAAATTTAGTACGGATTCTTTTGACTATAATTGCTACCATATCAAATTTTGGTTTTAGTTGTCGGGAAAAAAACGACCAAATTATAAATTTCGGTTACTTTGTAGATTTTCGGATACTTGTTTATTAACTACATGCCAGGAATTAATTGCCAAAGCTCATACGATTTATTTTGTAAAAAGGATAAATTCATTACTAGAATTGATATTTCGGTAACTATAACTAATGGCATGCAAAACTTACCCTTGGTCCTCAATTTTATGACATGAAAGAGGAGAATAACATGTTTACTTCTCGGTGGGGGGGGGGATCAGATGGGAGGATGAGAAACTTCTAGCATGATTCTCACCATATATTGTATGGACATGGGATCAGCTACAGTCTGCCGATGACGGGATGTACCTACACAAATGAGAAGTATCGTGGCTGGTGAGGGCCTTTAGAACTTAACCTCTGTTTCCGCCAATGTCGCAACAGTCCGATCATGTAAATTCATCCTAGGCCTCAGGTAGTCGGAGTTATCACCCTGTGATTACTTTTCTATTCTATTCATTCTAAAAATATTAAAAAAAATTAATATAAAAACAATTAAAAAATTATTTGGGTATTAAGAAAATCTTAGGAAGTTAGGAAAGATTTTATTTTAGTTACTTTTTACTAAATAGTTAGCATTGTTGTTCCCGTTTTCCGCTTTACAACGGAAGGAGGGGTGCAGTAGCTTCTGAGGGTATGGACTCCTGAGCAGCCGAATAACGATCACCTTTGACCCAGTCTCACCAGTGGTATAACTCTTGACATGGAGAACTTTGTGACCAGGTTCGAACATGCAGCACAAAGAATGCGAATCCACCGCCCTACCAACGATGCTATCCTGGTCTAACAATTACAACTGCTATAAAAAATATTGTAGAGGCGAGAAAATTAGTTTTTAATTAATAAATAAAAAATTAATGAATTAATATTCGAAAAAGCTATATTAAGGTAAAATGTCATCTGCTGCAAGTTTAAAAAATTAACTTGAACCGAGTGGAGGAATAAAAAGTATTTTATAAACGATTGAAAATGCGAAAAATTTCTCTCTCTCTCTACCTTTATATATATATATATATATATATATATATATATATATATATATATATGAACAGTGTGGGCTAATATTAGGAATTGAAAAAAAAATGTGATACGTTGGCGTATTTATGAAATGGTTATCAATTATATAGCAATTTCTTTCTTTTTACGGAGATTATTTGAACAATCAAAACATTTACTTGAATGACGCCATTTTGTAAGATTTAATAAAGACGTGATTTTTAAGTGCCTATCTAAATAAGCTTTCCGATCATTTCCATGGTTATTGATTTCTTTTCTGCAAATTTCTTGATTAGATTAATGTTTTGTCGGCTGTAATAAACAACCTAGCAAAGACAAAAAAAGGAGCATTACGTGTATTTCTTTCATTTATTTGTTTAATATAATTGCTTTCTTTATTATTCTTTTTTCATTAATCGAATCATAAATGAAGCTTTTTAATTGCTCTCATTTTTGTATTTATCGCTTCTATTCGTTTAAATACGATACTTAAAATGAGAGAGAAGAGATTATTTTGAATGAACGCTTGTTATTTAAATTGAAAGTAGCAAATTAAACTGAGTAGCGTTTCTGTTATAACACGTGTTATATTCTCCCCGGAAGTGTTAAAAATTGCGTTCACTTGATATATTTTGGGACTCAAGTATCATAATTTCCTCCGCATATCCTCACTCCTCGGCACTGAAATTTAATAGTTTTTCCTTCCCGAAAACCTGATACGATTTTTGAAAATTCTTCGCCCCATTTGTTGGGTTAACATTCTCGGGGTATTTTAGAAACGTTAACGGTCTCATTCATTTCTCTGTAATGACATACTCAATAAAACTGCTGAAGGTTCCTCAGAGGAAATTAAGGTTTGAAAGGAAGCATTTGCGGAAGATTTGTGGCATACTAGAATTAATAAATGTACTTTTATGATTCTGGTACTGTCAACGGTGATCGAGGTTGGAAAAATGATATTCTGTTAATGAGTATCATTTTTAAAAGTAAATGCTGATTCCAAGAAGGAACCGCGCAATAAAAAAATAAAGGGAAGGGGAGTGCTTTTTTCCCCTTGGAGTTTTTTTACTTTTTTGATTACCAGTCGATAAATAAAAAACAGTTTTGTATAGATATTTTAAAAATTTTATGTTATACCCTGCATCATATGTGGAAAAAAAAAGAGGCATTGGTACCTTTCCTCCTTATGGTTCCTATGCTGTTTTTAATCGTATGTGTATAGAAATGATAAATAGAAAAAGTTCTTCTTACTCCTATTGATTTGAAGACGATAAATACTTCACATAATTTGTACAGAAAGCTGACTAGAAATTAACTGTTATTTATTGATGATATAAAAATACTCTTTTTTTTTGTAATGTTAATGTTGGTAATTATAAAAGTAAGTCTGTATAAAAATTTTAATTTTTTTTTGTTATAAAGTTATTTTATTTTATTAATGTATCGGCAAAAATTAGAGACACTTTCCCTTCTTACTGCTGTTGTGCTATTCCTGGTCGCATATTTTTAATTACATGTTTTCCGAATTGATAAATAGCGATGATTAGTCTTGACAATTTTGATTTAGGGATGATGAGTTCTTTGCATAATTTGTATGGAAAAGTATAAACTTAACCAGTATTTGAATGCGATAGAAATGCTTGATTTTTAAAAAAATTATAATTATGAATTATCTTAAACTCTTAACAGACGATTTTTTAAAAGCTGAAACTAAGTATAAATTTTAATTTTTAGTACAGCAAGCTAGAGATTTTTTTTATTTTTTTTATTTACGTCTTGATAGGAAACTTTCTTAAGCTTTTATTTTGCATCCTTTTTTGTTTGGAGAGATCTCATAAGAGTGTTGTTGCCCGAAATATTTTTTCGCCGTTGCAGCTAACAATCATGTGTATTAAAGAAATATTTATTAACGATAAACAAAAGGGAATTGTGAAGATCTTTCATTAATTTTTATGGCAGGCTTTAAGCCATGGTGAATTTCTCATTGATTCTGACTTT
>JAOUZG010031484.1:1508296-1529083 GCA_026289955.1 Argiope argentata | reverse complement strand
ATATATATATAACTGACTGAAATATACGTTATCTATGTTTCAAGAACTCTGTTATAATTGATTAATCTTTTTATAAATTGATGCATTATTGCACGTTTGTAAAGAAATCTACTAAATATTACTTGCATTTTTTTTTTAAAAATAAGTGGGCTTTTGAAACTCAGGCATCGTGTTAGTAGTACTAAGATATTATAATGTATTGTTTGGTATTGAGCAGTATTTGCAAAGTATAATATTTACAATTCCAAATAACATTTTATAACATCGACCATATTGTATAGTATGAAACATTTTGAGCTATCTAGGCACACCTGGGTGTACATTTCATGATCTTACAAAGTTATTAACAAAATTGAATACAATGCATTAAAACAAGTCTTTATATTTCGTTGAATTCCCTGTCTTTCCTGGCATTCAATAGTATAAAAAACTTGTTAATAGTAAAGTTTTTCAGACTTTTATACTATTTTATGTACACAGTTTGTTGGAAATATAACTTCCTGTGCTCTTTTACTGCTGAATTTTGTTAGATATTCTTCCTTTTTTTTGTTAATATTTTTCTCCCAGAGAAACCCCCTAAAACATTCGAAAACTTCTTTTCCTACAGTAATATTCGACGCTGATGAATCGTTTTTCCTCCATGACTTACTTTTGTATTTTTTTATAGTTATCGATCCCTTCTGATCTTTAGGAATAATGGATTGGGCAATGTCTTTTTCTCTGTATTTCCCACTCTTTGTCGATGAATTATTTATGTTAACGGCACAGTAAGCTCCGGAGACTAAAGGTTCCGGTTTTAAAAATAGGCGAGAGGTATATATATATATGGGATAGAATAAAGATCGCTTTCAATTTTTTTTATGGGAGTTTTTGGGAAGAATTGGAATTCTAGAATCCAATAATATATATATTTCTGAAAATTATTTCCTCTCTTTTCTGTCATTTGTACATTTGCTGCAGCGAATAACAGTTTTCTTTCTTTCTTTTTTGCCACATTGTAATAAATACTTTTGGCTTCTGGTTATATGCTCTATGCCTTTTTTGTCGACTACTAAAAATTCAAATGCTAAAATTCGTATATAATATGATTTATGGTGTGAAAAATTGTCGCTTTCTATAAAGAAGGAAGATATTCTTTTATTTTCGTCGTTGGCATCGTGTAAAATTTCATGCATTTTTCAACCTCTTAATTTTTTTTTAAAAAAGTCTTTCTTGCGATATAAGGTTGTTAAGTTAACGACTTGTCGCCAACAGAAAGCTACAATTTGGCGCGAATATCCGCCATGTACTCGATTCTCCTGTATGGCCAATGAAGGACAGGACCATAAGAAGTTATCTTCATTCTTTTATTATTTTTGCATTTAATGTTGTAAGAAGGGGGATTTCTTTCATGTGAGTGGTAGAGACAGTGATCACATTCAGTTTTAGTCCCAAAATTTTATTAACATATAAATATAGGACAAAGCATACACATAAAACAAAAATACCAAAAGCACACAGCACGTAACAAAAGCAACAACATCATCTCTCGATTTTGTCAGTCTTAGACCCAGATTTATCTCAATTTTCCCGCTTCATCAGGTCTCATTTCCGACTCCGATTCTAACTGACATCCTCCTTCTTCGTTTGTCAGTCCCGGATTGCCTGTTATTTTTACTATCAGAATTAGCCTCTTCAAATTCCTCCTTTGTTCTGCAAACCATCTGTCATCGAATATCTGGCTAATTTCTCTGTACACTTAACCCTTTTTCCCTCCACGTTCCTGCGTATCTCCATAAAAAGAGTTGCTAAGGAATTTTAGCAAGGTTGCCAAAGTTGGCGTACCTTACAAATGTAATGATTTTATACATTTCTAGAATAATATAAATAAAAAAATGAAAAATAATTTATATCCTTATTATCATATCAGAACATGATGTTGTTTTTGGGATGAGGTTTTGGGCGTCAAAAAAGAAAAAGAAGACAATGAAGTGAAATTTTATCACATGCACGAGCATCTCAAAAAAGCAGCTTTTAATAACATGTTGCCATTGCGTTTACAAAAACTCTGATTAAAAAAATAAAATTAAAATGAATAAAAATATAATTTGTACGAGCATGTGGTGCTTGGCCATTCAAAAAATGATGCTCTGACATGATATATTGAAATATGCGTTGCAGATTTCGTTTTAATCTTTATTTCATTTGACCAAATTATCTACTTTTATAGACTTTTATGGTTCTTTGTGCGGATGGGAATACTCAACTAATTAGCCAAAAGAAAACCTTTTTTGTGTGTATAGTCGTGTGTATAGTGACTTCATCATCGATTCATTTCATTATTGCTGGATAAATGTCACTGTGATTTATCTAATTTCTCTTTGGTAGAACGGCGAGCACGCATGAACTCTCATGAGAAAAAGAGCTTATATCGATCTATTTCGGCTTGCGTATGTATGTGTTAATGGTAAAAATTAAAAAAGTTTCATTATTTTAGTAAATAAGTAAAATTGAACAAAACTTTGTAATTTATTAAAAAAATGAAAAAGAAGGCGGACGAAAACAAAGGAAAAGACGTTGCATTGAGAATGTTTTATTATGTTAAATAAAACATTTGATGAAACATTATTTATAAAGCAAGAATTCTTTTTTTACCCTTAACAATACCGAGCATATATTAGCTAATTTTCTATCAGAATCTTAAGAAATCTTGGAAAATTAAGATGCAATTGGGAAATTAAGAATCTTAGGAAATTTAGGTATCAGTTTTAGTATGAACGAAACATGAGTCACTATAGCTGGAAGAAATAGTGATTTGTAATGATTGAGCACGAAATATAATTAAAGTTCAGTTTGTTTTTTTAATTGCAGCAGTAGTAAAAACGTCTGTATATAAAACACAAACTTATGTTGCACAAATATAACTGTAATTGCATATTATCGAAGGGCAAGTATCAAATATAAACAAACCCTCGTATGGATTTCATATTGCTTCGATGAACGTTTTTAAATCTGCATTGAATTGAGCTTTTCGCTTAGCTAATTTATAGAGTTGTAAAATGTTATTAGAAATGTTCTGAAGAAGGTTCGCCGTATCGCCAAAAGTCCATCCTGTCATAGGAAAAAAGAAATAGCCTTCAGACAGAAATCAAGTGTTGTAAAAGCTTACTTTTACCAAATGGGTAATCGCTGACTTGTCTATGGAAATTGGTATTCTTGTCTTTCAAGACAATTGTCTTGGTAAGAATAGTCTTAGTATTTTCTTAAATCAAATAATTAATTACATTAATTCTATTTTCGTATAATTGCTATCTTAATTTTAATATTTTATTATTCAGTTTAATATGTAATTGTAATGTTTTCAAGCGCTATGATAGAATTCGAACTCATCCATCAAAACATTCATATACATGCTTTTAACCTCATAGTATTTTTACTTCTTTTATTTGATAATATATACACATTTTAATTTGCAATAAACTGATTAATTTGAATTCAAAATTTTCTGTCGTATTAAATGATAGAATGATTTAAATGATCAGTGGATATCAATCATTTAACGGCTTAAAAAGTCAATAATCTAGGCGAACAAACTGGTCGCCAAAGGCGTCTATTATTGTAATATCTCTAGAAGAAAAATAGTGACACTAGAGAGAAATTATAAAGTGAAATGATAAAAAGGTATTTTAACCATGAAAGGAATTCCGTCATTCAATTATGTTAAATTTATTTTATATATTCCTTGTCCAGTTTCTCAGTCTTAGTGGTGTCTATTGAAATCGGGTTAGAAAAGACGTTGAACATTAGCATTTGACTGACATAAATAGAAACATTCCCTGTGTAGTTCATGCCAGGGGAAGTTCATCTTTCCAGTTTTTATGATGTAACCTACTGTGTCCCAGACATAACTAGTTTTAAAGCTATCATCTTCATTCAATAACTTTTAACATTGTAAGAAAAGTTTGCAATTAAATATCTTAGATGCAATGGAAATGTTTCAAATCTCATTGTAAATATGAAAAATGTTGCTGCGAGTTATACATAAAAGCATTTTTAAAAGGTTACCAAAACCTTTGAAAGAATTGATCGATAACTAAACTGATATCATTGAAAAATTATATTTTCATTTTAAAAACAGGTCGTTTCTGAATAATAAAACTTTTGGAAATTATCACCGAAAAATGTGAAACCTTCAGTTATTTTTTGTGTGATTATTTTAAGTTTAAAAAAAATGTTAGAGAGAAAAGTGCATGAAAAAAGAATTATGTGCCAAATTTGGCAACTCTGCTCTAATATCTGTTCTGCCGAGCGCCAACATTGTCGGACATCAGGCTTTTATTATAAGGCATTGTCTCCATATCTCTACTATCACGTAATGTTTTTTTTTGTTCGCTTCTATTTTTGAAACGAAATCTCTAACATAGAAAACAATGGCATTTTATAATAGGGGATAATTTATTCATGCTGCAATAATTCATCAGCTACGATCGAATTCTTTGTACCAAAATATTTTCTTGTATATCAGAGACCTTTCATTCCATTGTTCAAAGTATGCATTCTGGTTCCAATATCTTATATAATTTTATTATTCAAAATTTAGCAACCTTTCTCCAAAGGAACTGTGTAAAATTTCTTCGTTTTTATATCAAGACACTTTTTTTTGTTACAGAAATAGTTGGGATGATTTATTTAAAAATTAATGTACAAAATACAAAATGTCTTTAAGTTTCAAGTTAATAGTCTGAAGAAGATAAAAGTATTCTTCAGTTACATGTCGATTTTTCTTTATATCTAAGCTTTTCATCTTCTCTCTCTCTGGATGCTGTTCAACGTGAAGAGATGCTGTGCACTTACGTCTGCCTGCAAATTTTGGTGTTTCTATTATTGTCCACATTGTTATGGGAGCACGTCTGCCAGCAGCAAAACAAAAGGAAAGCCCTGTATCTCGATAATAAGGCTATGATGGGTTTCGATGTTGCGTGCTGCCACTACGTAATCAGACGAATAAAATAAAAAGTTGAGGTGGCATTGTGTGTATGGAATAGTAAATATATTTTTGCGCGCTATAGGCTCCAGAAATGTAGATAGGTTCATGCATTTGTTATTTTCCGAATCAAATTTGATCTGTGTATGATGCATTTTACTTTGGCGAGAAGAAAATTTAGATCGTGACCGCAACGTCATTTTTTTTTGTGAAAGTATTTTTTTTATTCTGTAATACAACTTGGTTATTCACATTACGAATGGTCGCTTGCCTTTTTGTCACTCCTATTTATACTTATTCAAAATTTTTATTTTCATTGAAGTGCTGTCTTGTGCCAGTGATAGACGATCTATTCTCATCAATGGTGGATTCCCTGCAGCTATCTAAGGTCGCCGAGCAAATAGGAGACATCAAGCAGATAGATTAACCCTTTGCACTCGGAAAAGTAATTCTATGCAAAATTATGCACTCAACACAAGGATTTGTTTATTGTTCCGAAAAATAAATATATATAATTGTCTAATTGAATTTCCTTCCAAAATTAGTTTACATCTTTTCACCAGTCTGTAGGTATTTTTAACAATCAAAATTAAAAAATAAATAAATAAAACTTCAAAATGATGCAACGTCTTGAATATTGCCTGAGATACAACATCCGAGTTCAAGGGAATAAAAATTCCCCCCTTCTTACTAAATAAATAAGTTTATAAAAAAATACAAACTTTCTAGGAGAGATAAACTTAAGTCATACACTTTATCACATATAACTGACGACTTTCTACGTGTTTATTATTATTAAGGTTGATGATATGTTGTTGTTACTAATGACACTTTCCATGGACAAGCGCGCTGACGACCGTCAGCGATTTTAAGCCGAATGAGCATCTCTTGTTTTTGAATTAGCGCCAACTAGGGCTAAAAGTACGACTTAGCTATACACTTATGACATTCGCTTGCATAGCCCTATTTACAGAAGGGCACGTTCACACCTTACAGATTGTATACAGAAAAACAACCATGCCCTAACCGAGACTCGAACCTAGGACGTCCAGATGACGAGAAAGACGCGTTATTTATGGTGACAACGTTAAAAAAAATCACTATTTGTCGATGTTTTTTTTTATATTTTTAATTTAATATTTTTAGTGCTGTCTTTATAAAACCGTTATAGTTTCTTTTCTCTACTTTATTCTGTTTCTAGGAAGTTACATTTTTTACATTCGTATCTACATGCGTTTTAAGGCTATTTTACATCTTCAAATGCTTTTTTTCTGAAATTGTAATCCTTGATACAATTTTCTTAAGAAACGCTTCTTAAATTAGGATCTAATGCATCTTTTTTGTTCAAATTTGTTATAATAATTTCTCAATGCGTCCCACATTTCCTTAGTTAGGGGTTCGAACTCGCAACCTAAGGAATACGAGTCCAATCAAAAAATTGTGGATGATGATGTTTTACTTGTCATCAGATCACGGCTCATAATTACAAACATTTCTGCTGCATTAAAAAAAATCTTCATGTAGTTTCAAAATTAAAAAATATTATACATTATAGAGAGAGTTCGTAATTTGTATAAATGTTGGAAGTAGTAGTTTTTTAAGTCTATGACCATTCTTTTGGCTAATTTTGAAATATATTCGAATTATGTATCTTTATTGTTTGAATGACCGTGGAAACATTACGAACGCGGACTTCAATTTTGTGACACTTTCCTAGGCAGACATTCTGTGATATATTAATCTACATTGAAACATTGACTTTATTTATATGGTATACTAGCTTCGTATGCGTGGAAATTTTGATTTGTATGTATGAGAACTGGAAGTCTGATGACAATGTAAAATGTCATCAAACCGTATTATTATGGTGTTGTTGAAAATAATTTTCGCCATCCAAAAAATTTGTCGCCAAATTTTTGAGAAATGGTTGAATGTAATGCGAACTGCAGCAATGACGTTTCCAATCGTAAAGTTTCGATGAACGCTGTAGCAAATTTACGAAAATATAGAAAAAAATCAACAAATGCAAATAATAATAATAATAATAATAAATAAAATGCACGTAAAAAAATTCGAAAATAATGAAAGTAGGTGAAAGAAATCCATACAGCAGGAAAAATGAAGGGAAATGAACAGGAAACATCGAATTACATTAACATAAAAAAAGCCCAAACAAAGCGCTGCTGAAAAATTACCAACCTTTCAATGTACCAATGGTTGTTTATCAAAACTTAGCCGACACAACTAACCTAACAACAATTTATTTACAGTGTGTACCTGATATAAAAGAAAACAGCAAACCAATTATTCAAAATCGTTTTGCTGATTATTCTAGCCTAAAGAAAATCAAGTCTAGAACAAACTGCGAATGTCAACTGAACGCCAATTGAGGCAACGAAAATGCATGGATTTTCTACACCAGTTGGGGTAATAAGGATTAGAAATTTTTTAATTTCCTTTATTTTGTTTTGTTATGGTACTTTTCCGTTAGCTGGGTGCAAGCGAAAAATATCCAAATAACGTAGAATTCATTAATTTCTTATAGCGATTTTAAAGCGAAAAATCGCCAAATGATGTTGAATTCCGTAAAATTTCTTCGTTATAAATCATGTTATTTTGGTTTTGTTATCGTATGAATCATGCGATGTCAGTACATGATGGCATGAAATTCACTTACAAAAAAATCATTATCGAAATTTTAATAGAATTATGTTTATGAGAGCAAGCATTTAATATTCAATGAAAATAAACGAATGCCACAAAATTCGTAATGCAAAACAAGCTTCTATATATTCGTAATGTTTAAATTATTCAAATCAATTTTCATTTTTAATACTTTTTTTCTATTTAATTTTCGTTTTTTACTTTCATTGCCCTCATTTCCATCCGGTCTGCCTTCTCTTTTTCCATTTTGACCGACATTTTCTTCAAAAGGCCGACTAAGAGAACTTTTTGATGGTTTTCATACATCTGAATAGAAATTTCCAAAATTATTATTGCTTTATTAGCCGTGACTGTGTAGAGTTCTTTACTTAAGATAGTTTATTTAGGGAAGAACTACGCCAAATGTACTGTAATTCTTTATACCTATTAAATTTCTTTTAATTGGTTTCTCCATTTCGATTTTGATTAATGGCATTTTTCACTTGAGTTAGGCTTCTTTCTTTATTTTGATTTGTACTCATTTTTAAAAAATATATATATAAGTAAAGTTGTTCTTCGGGGGTTATTTCCATTTCAGAATGTACATGTGTGATTATGCGTGAATTTTACAATCATTTTACTAATGGAAGTCGTAGAAAACAAACATACAAGCATTTGTTTCTTTTCTTTTGAAGTCGTAAAAAAAGTTAATTCCTTGATGGAAATCAAGCTGAATTGAAAGCCGTTCTTTAAATAGAAAGAAAAAAGAAATACTTTTCTTCTTTTCCCGATAAATTTTTAATTAACATTAAAAGAATTGCATAAGGATATCGTTATTTTAATTGCTGCAGTTGTAATGTCACCCCCCCGTTCCGATGAATTTTTTTAAAACAACTCTCCTTTTGTTTTGCAGTGTTTGAAATATCCAATATGAATATGTTTTGCTGCTTATTGTAATGCGAAGAAATGGAAGGTTAATTAATTTAAGTATTGAAATATGATTAGATCCATCATTTATGTATTGAATATGGAACCTTTAAAAATTATTTCTTGTTTTTTACTTTCTTTCTTTTACTCGTTTTATTTTTAATATACCAGAAAAAAATTTATTGCGCATTTTGAATTATTTAATATTTATTGGTGGATGAAATATTTTTCGTATATTCTTCTAATTGCTAAATAACATTTCTCTTGTTTTGTATTTGATTAATAAAAAGGTTGCATTTATTTTTTTGCTCAAAAATTCTTAATAAACTTTTTTTCCAGTATAGTCTTTACTTTTAATCACGGATTAATTTATTAATTGAAATTTATCAAAATAACAAGCACCTTTTCTTGAAAAATAAATATATATAATGATGAAAAATTATCCTTAAAAATTTACTGATAAATTTATAAGTTGATTGTTATATCAATTTATTAACTAAGCCTGGCACAGAGGTAGCGCTTTTTCCTCGTGATCTGGGCGTCCCAGGTTCGTGTCCCGATTCGGGCATGTTTGCTATAATGCGTTATATCTGTAAGGTGTATGAATGTGCACCTCTGTAAAAAGAGGCTGTGTTAGCTAATGTGATGAGTATGTAGCTAAGTCGTACTCTTCGCCCTAGTTGGCGCTTCTTCAAAAAACAAGAGACACTCACATTCGGCTTAAAATGGCTGACGGCCGTCAGCGCGCTTGTCCATGGCAACCATTAGTAGCAGCAACAACAACTTATTAATTGATATTTCCTTCTGACTTTGTGAAATCATGCCGGCTTCATGACGGGAACATTTATTAATTCTTTCTTTCCAAATTCGTGGAAGAGTTGGCATGCAGTAAGATTTAATATGGATTAAATCTGCCCGCCGTTACTGACAAATGTCATCTGATCATCTCTCACAATCGGCAAAATTTTATTCAAGTGTATTTTCATGTCATAGCGTGGTAACTATTTTAGCTTACAATACTCTATCATTTAATAGAAAGCCATTAGACTGTTTTTGACCATGATTTATTTGGTAGAATGTTTTGGCCATAATTTATTTGGTAGAATGTTTTGACCATGATTTAATCAGTCATTCTAACTTTACCGATCTGACATTCCATTTTTACGACGATAATTTTGATTAATGAAAGATCAGATTGAAAAATATGTTATGTAAATGACACAATTTATTTCCTGCTGTAATAGACTTTCTGAATGTGGGTGTTCTACAATGGAGGATTTTCATGAATGAATTGGCTAACGAGTTGGATCATATGATAGATAGTGAAATAATTGAGGTTGCAAATAATGATAGGTGTGAACTTTTAAGTGAAATCGGTTATTTTAAAATTATTTATTAGAATGGGAAATTGAACGACAAGAGGAATCCTCAAGGACATGGACGTGGTAATTTTCATGTAATTACGTAATAGGGCTGTTTAAAAATATTGATTTGGGATAGGGAATTTATTAACTTTCAATGTTTTTTTCAGAAAATTTTTATTTTTAAAAGTTTAGTTCTTTTTGAATGCTTTAATTAGTCGACTTTGGCGACCAGCTTTTTCGTCTGAAATATTAGCTGTGTTATTTTATGCATAACTTACTATTCATGGTTCCTAGAACAAACCACTTTTAAATTTCAAGTGACGGTAGGAATTACAGATCATTATTTTGATTGCTTTATACCTTGGCAAGTAATATATATTACTTTTAAAGTCAATTTCTACTTAGATCAGCAAAGAACAATTTTATTTCAAAGACTTTTTATTAAATAATTACAATTAATATAAATGATTAATCAAAAAATTATGCCTGGCCAAAACAAAATCTAGTTCACATCCGTTAAAATTATTTAGAACACACTCAATTGAGAATACAATGCTTAATGAGGCAACGCAAATGCGTGAATGTTCTACACCAGTTGGGGTAACGCAATGCAGATTGAAAATCTTTATTTTTCTTTAATTCTGTATTCTGTAATTCGAATGTACTTCAAAGCGAATCCAAAAAATCGATTAATTAATAATGTTTTGTTTTAAATGCATCAAACATTAAGAAAATAAACAGAATTGTTTAAATGATCCACCGAAAACATGTAAGGCTTAACCTCATTAGCGTGTGGTGGGAAAAAAAAACTGAATTCATTATTTACTTGGCGGAAAGATTTTTTTGGAGAGAAACTTAGTTTTTAATAAATAAATTAAAAATCAATGAATTAATATTTGAAAAAAAAAACTGTATTAACATCAAATGCTATCCACTACAAGTTTAAAAAAAATTACTTGAACTTGATTAGATGAATAAAAAGTATTTTATTAACGATTGAAAATTTGAACAAGATATATACTATATGGGAGAGTATGAGCTAATAGTATGAATTGACAATTGGTATGAAATTTGTGTTTGTTTAACATCTAGTTTGCGTTTTTTTCCCCTTTTAGTTTTACGTTGTCTTCTGGGGTGCTATAATTTCTATTTCTTGTTCCTCATATGGTCTTGATTTCAATATTAAATTGAAGCAGCGCAATTGACCTTTTTCATATAAGCGCATCCAAAAGCGGGTTAACCATTTGTAAATATTCAGACGAACCATTTGAAATGAAATTCCCGAAACTTTCTCGCATATTTTCTAATCGAAATATAACACCCCACATAAAAGTGTGAACCCTTGAGGTAAAACCTCTAATGCCTTGCATGCCTTTGCGGTTGCGAAATTCGATCTTAGACGTGAATGTAGCATTTTTACTGAAATTATTCTGCGATTTTCGGAGATTATTTCCTGGCTTGCCGTTGATATGTAAGTCTCCATGAGTCGAGTTTGCATTTTGGATGCTTAGTGACGAACTACAGAAATCATGATATAACATTGAACTGCAGTTATAGTTGCAGGCGCTCATTCTGACTTTAATTTATTTACTGTTTTCATTTACTGCGTTTACATACAAACGAAAGTATTGACCGATAGTCAAGCCTTTGACAATATTGGTTCAAAATGTGATAAGATGCACATTTTTAGATGCTGTTAGCATCTAATCCTGATTTTAAACCTATGCGCAAAATTTTATTTATTTAACTCTTTTCATTTTATAGTTAAGGTATTAATTTGCATTCGGATAGCCCGATAGACAAACTAAGCATTTCTCTGAATGGATTTGGTTCAAGCGTTTGATAGAAATCAAATTTGATACAAATGTGGTGTAAAGTTTCTATACCAAATTTCATCGACCAAATACTGAGTTTTACCGTGTTTGCAGACAGGCAAATGGAATTAATAATATATAAATATGTTTTTGATGTTTGTTTGAATCGGAGGGTCTTAGAGGTAGGGATTCGTTAAAATTCCTAGTTTGAATCGTTAAACAATTGCGATACTTTCTCTTTGTGTATTTCATATTCTAGAAAGTACAAATTAAATTATTAAGACTATAGTTATAAACGAACTCTCCGACCCGCCACGAAGGCACACGGATTAACCGTAGAAACTGAATGTCCGGACCGCCGCAACGGCAACTCTAGCGGGAACTGCGGTTGAATCTAAATAGCCATCACCGACCACGGTACAACCTTCCCCGTAGAAAGTATGTCCGTCATCGATACGAGGAGTCCAACACCCACCTACTAGTGTACCCACCAAGGGTGGTGAGATCCAACCACCATATCGGAAGCATTTCATTCCCAATTACAAGGTTCCCCCCCTCTGGAGGATTTATTAGGAGTATAATTAAGAAAACATGTTTTTCTTTAAATATAATTCCTTAGTGGGTTGTGGTTCCAGATTAAATACAAAGACTAAAAGAAATCAGCAAACAAATTTTCATCACGTTACTGAAGAATTTGGAAATATAAACTGAATATTTGTTCCTTGATTTCTTGCAGTAAAGGCAAAAATTGATTTAATTGATAAAACATTTAAAATAGTTTTAATTTCATTGTAAAAATGAAAAGTATTGATTTAAAAAGAAATGTTGTAAATGTAAAGTTCAGCAACTTTCTCCGAAATTTTATAAGATAAAGGAAACACCAAAATATCGCTTTATTTTAATTAATTAAAATTCTTACTTAAAAAAAAAGAAGTTGCTTCATCGAACGCATAAATACCTTTTAAAATACGTTTGTGCAGCCTGCTATTGAACAAAAGTCCTCAGACACGTGATCTTTTAGTATTAATATACTTATATAACAAATTTTATTGTATAACCCTTTTTTTAAAATAAGAAATCTTGAAATACATATATGTTGGATGCAAAGATTAATATACGATGCAGAGGTTTTTTTTGTGTTTCATATGAAATGTTTTACTGCTTTTTCTTCTGGTATTTTCCGATATTGTCGATTATCGTTCCTATCGACAATAAATTCCACGCCTGATATTTAAGCTCTAATTAAGCATAATTTATTAGTAAATAGAGAATACTTTAGATATTTAAGAATTTACGTTTGGGGTTCTCGCCTTTAGATATATACATCTTTTTAGTAGTACTGTAAAGCAGTGGCGGTTTTCCGCACAAGCGTTTAAAGCGGTCACCTCGTACCGTGAGTGGTAGCATAAATTGTTAGCATTTAGTTACCGCTTATTAAAAAAAGCATTATATTTTGTGCGAAGTAGACTCTAAATAGTACAATGCTAATGCTAAATAAACAATAAATTTTTACAATGCACTTCTTGTCCACGGAATTTTTACTTACTTTTTCTATTAAAAAAATATAAAAAATCAATGAATAAAAAGAGTGAAATCAAAATTGGAGAATTGAGCATCAACGGGAAATACCAAGAAAAAAAAACTATGAATAAATAATTTCAAAAACTGGTATTCAAGAAATAACAAAAGTTATTGAGCTAGAAGGATAAAATTGGTACACACATTTAACATTTAAAGTTGCAAATTCGTATCAAATTTTGAACCTAATCGATTAAATCTTGAACCAACTGTCTTTACTTCTATATGAAGGTTAATGCGGTAACTCAGATTCAGCTGCATATATAAACGAAATTTGATTTGTGATCTTGTGACTAAAATTATTATTTTATATCAAATTTTGATTTTAATTTTTTGAGAAAAAAGTGATTAAAAAGGAATATTTTTGTATTATACTGTGATACATGGAAGAGCTGGCCTCTGATTATAAACACTGGAATACTCCTGGTATTCATTACCTTGCCCATGATCCACAATGTTAGGCAGAGGAAAAAGATAACACCTTAATTGCAGCAAAGCTCTTTTTTTTCTCTAGACTTTAAAGAAAGAAAGAAAAATGATATATTTATTAAATATTTTTTAAAATATTTTTTTCATTTTTTTTAATATTAAACTGGAATTTATTGATTATTTGATACAGATGGAAAGACCGATAAAGATCACTGTCACTTTATCTTTTATATTACTAAAAATGTATAGAATAATGTGATTATTTAAAGATCTATGGATAATATATAATGAATATATCCAAGATAGGAAATCTGAGCAATCCATAGCAGTTAGGCATATATAAGATGATCGGTAAAGCCTTGTATCCTTTTAAATCCGAAAACAGTGTCTCATATAGTTGAGAAAGTAATGCATACTTACATTACTGACCGTGCTGAATTATTTGAAAGAGGCTGCGGAGCACGAAACAAAGAAATTACAAAAAGTAACTCAGAAAGTAAAACAAGAAAAAGAAGAAAAAAAAAGTCTTGTATTATTATTGTAGCATAGTATACATTTACTTTATCTAAATTTTTTGGCCGATATCCTATATTATTATTTTTTGGTTATTTTTTGTAATTTCCGTATTTTAACACTAAAGACGTCTGTAACCTGTCGGGGTAAATTCAGTTTGAACCCTTTACTATAAGTACACGTTATTGCCCTCTATAAACTAGACGCTGTTTTGAATTAACATTGCTTAAAATGACTTCACCGTTCATCTTGTATATGTAGGGAATACACAGTCAGGTGGTGTAAAGCTATTTGAAAAATGACGTTGCTTATAAATTCTGCCAATAATAAAATTCTCTGTATAAATTTGGGGAACATAAAATGTTAATCATTTGTTAGATAACATTATCTTCAAATTATATAATCTATAATTGAGAATAATCATAAAAACAAAGGTAAGAGTGGCTAGTTTATATTGCATTCTTATCATCAAGAGATATTATCATGAAGGCCCACAAAATAGTTTTACGCTTGTAGCTTTATACTGTCATAATCCGAAATTCGTATAGACTTTTCAGAAGTAGACTTCAAAATGAAACTGAAATGTAATGCGATTTTTTATGATTATGTATTTCAATTAGATTTATTGAAAGTTAGAATTTTTGTTGATTGTGTTTATCTATACATGTAAACGGATCGTTTTTTGTTTAGTCACTTCTGTTATACATACAGCCATGAAACTTGCTCATAATTATAAGTCTTGCATGCTGCATTTTAAAATTTAATATAAAAATCTATTTAATATTTTGTATTGTTTCGGATGATTTTCCGTGCATACTGTATCGGTTTCCAGTGATTGTAGGGAGGGTGAGTGGATGTATCATTGGAGGGAATAAATCATTGTCATTGTAACGAAATTCATTTTAAATCTCCGAATTGTGAAAATTTTTTTGAAAATGGCCACTTTTTTTGAAAAAAAAAATCCGAATTCAAATTCCTGCACTCCTAATTAATCTAATTTCATTTTCTGTAGAACATATTTTAAGGTTATTTTGTAATGATATCATTTAATATAATATAAATCCAAATTCATTCTCTTAATTTATATCTTCATCTAGCCCATATTACTTTATTCTAAAATATTCACTTATTTCTCGATCCGAATCAAATGATTCTGTTTAATTATTTATGATGGCATACGCACTGTAAAAAATTGACGACTCTATTATTTTCTCTCTTTAAACTAATGGTTAAAATTCCATAACGCTTTATTCTTTCCAAAAATACATAACATTTCTTTTTCTGAAGCGACATGTGCCCAAGAAATACCTATAAGAATCTCTTAGTTAAAACTTCAAGAAGAAAGGAGAGGGAGAGGAGGGGGACTTCTGAGACCTTTCTTTTATGTATTGTTGTGAACAGACTTGCTCCACCGTTATCAATTATACCCCCAGGGAAAAATAAATTGAAGTTAAATTCCTAATTTGTCCTGTTGACTACTTATTTGCCTGATGTTATATATAAAATATTTCATCAGGCATCATCATTGTCAAGAAAGAAAATTAAGATACAAAATCCATACTACTTGCATCATTTTCTTAGTTTTATTTTCACATTATTGCGGTTTTATTTCATTAATATTTATGATATTATGGGTAACGCCCATACTCTATGGCAACGCCAGATTATCTCCTTAAATATGTGGTTATAATTATTATATTAATATTACAGTTTCATTTAAGTTTAATGGATTTTACTATGCGAGAACATGAGGTTTTGGTGTCTTCGAAATAACGGAAGCAAAAAATATTCGCTTTTTCGTTGGTAGATAGCGAGTTACTGAGCCATTTGATGTTTGTTTTTCCTGTATTGTTTGAAATATTTAATTAAAGTGCTTTTTATTTGTCGTTTCTTTGAAAGGACATCAGCTTCCAGTTTGTTTACGTTTTCTTACTTTTAAATAATTGATCTCGCGCTCAAAAGATTATCGTTTTTTTAAAATTCTTTTTCAGTTTTAACTATCGTAATTTTTTAAAACAAGACTTATATTGACTCTTTAATGATATTATAAGCGCATTCTTAACTAAAAATCGTAAATATTAGAATATAATTTTAATATCAATCTACATTTCGTTTATCACATATACATTAGCTTCCAATAATAGTTAGCTTTTCATTGAAATTACTATTTTTTTAAAATCTTAAAATCGATTGTCCTCCACAACTTTGTTTGCCAGCTAGAAAAATTAGAAATGAAAGCTTAAAAAAAAAAAGAATATCATTAGAGAAAGAGAGAGAGAGAGTCTCGTAATTTTTTCAAGCCGGTTTAAACTGGTTAATGATTTAAATTAAGACTAATAATCATTTAAAAATAATAATGTTTTCACGTTGTAACTTGAAATTTGAAACCGTAGATTTGTTTTTTTAAATATATATTGCGTTGTTAGGTTAGGTCCTTTGCTTACGAGGCGACTTGAAAAAATGAGAGACTTAGAAGCTAATTTTGTTCAAAAAAGTATTTCAATTATTAGTAAATGCTGAAAAATAGCGTTTGAAACCTTTTTAGCAGTTGAGATGATTTTAAGTTCAATTCATTCATTAAAAATAAAGTTCGCATATTTATAATCATAAAAAAAATTTACTATCTTTCTTAAAGAGAGATGAGGGCACTTAAGATTAATGTAGTTGGGAATTTACTAACTGCAAGTATATTGAGATTGAAAACACCCGAATTTACCTTTTAATAATGGAATTGAACTGTATACAATTCGCGAAATAATACTAAAGTGCACATATCGTCGGATTTTTCAGAAGAAAAAAAATTGAAAATAAAAAGCATTTTTCTTTGCAAAATCAATCAGTCGCCCTGGGCTTTGTGCATTATACAGTTCGTGGCCCCCTTGGAATGATTTTGTTTGCTTGTGTATTTCTGATATAGGCAGATGAAATAGAAATATGAATAACATTGATATTTACTTATCATTTATCTCCATTTGCTCGATTCTAGAATACCATTGCGCTCTGTCATGCATATTTTTTCCGCATTTTATGTATCGCTCATCCATGATTTATTATGAAATTTGCCCTCATCGATTAGAATTTTATGGTGCAGTTATAAAAAGTTATTTTTAGATGATGTTTATTTGTTTGAACATTTCGGCTCTAAATGAAAACTTTAATACATTTAGAATTGTGAATTGTATATTTGAACAGAAAATGTAATAAAATGAATTAATAAGTTTAAAAAGAATACAACTTAAAAGATTTTTAGAGGAGAACAAAAATGTTTCGTTCGTTACAGTACATTGAAAGAGAATGTCAGTTTCATTGGTTAAGTTTAATGCTTTCCATAATGAATTTATCCAAACTGTTTGCTAATCAACAAAAATCAACCCACTTTTTGCCCTACTTTTCTGAAAATGTGGTTATGCTAATGTCATTTATTTTGTTGTCGATGTTACCAAATAAATGATAGATATGGCATTATATTAGTATTAATTAATTAAATAAAAAGTTATAATAGATTCTTTATTTCATATGATATCCATATCATATTTTTAAAATATTAAAAGTTCATCGACGTTGCATTAGATAGTACACATATACTATATTTTGCAGAGTTTTTTTTTTTTCACTTAATATTTGAAGTGATATATTTTATTTTGTTTCATTTAGTAGCTCAATGCTCTCTCTCTTTTTTTTTATTTGTAAAATTTATCTCATAATGACTGTTTTCCATATTTTTCTTTCCAAATCATAGTGTGATATTCTTTTTCTCATATGTTTTTTTTTTTAAAAATAAATAAAACTTTTACTTTATTTCTGAATATAAAAATATTCCTTTTGAAATATAAAATTCTCTCTTAAATTAATCCCAGCGTTGTCACTTTTTATTATAAATTTCGAATTTTTTTTTTTCAAATTTTCTTTAAGGAAACACTAAGTGGGGCCTTTGAATATTTATAGTCTTTTGGGATTGATAAATTTATATTCATTTTCTGACAACTTAGCTTTTTTTTTCTTTCTTATGAAAAAAGAGCTTTAATAACAATTTATAAAACTATATTTAAAAATCATTTCCAGATGGATTTGTTTTATTATTAGCGATTCTTTGTTGCATAATAAATTTTTTAGACACATCTAAAATTCCCATAATAATTCAAGGAATTTTCTTTAGTTGGTATAACATAGTTAAAAAAAACATTTGTTTTAAAAAAAATTTCTCTAAGGAAAACGGTATTAACTATATCTATATAACGATATTTTATAAAGGGATTAATAGCAATTATTTATTATGCAAAGGTAATTATTAAAAAGACGATTTTTTTCCTCCGATGAATTTCAACAAGCTTCATTGACTTTTACCAGTGAAGCGCATTGACAACCCATTTGGCACATGCATTCTCATTTCGAATTTGTTGTCATTTTATTACGGGCATACCAGTTCTTGTTTCGCAAGTGAAGCGAACCGTACATTGCTGACTAATGCTTTTCACTCGCAACTTGTTCATTTGTTCCAAGCCGATCATGCTTTTAGCCAGATGAAAAAATTAGTCACCGAAAATGATGAAAAAATGGCGAATCTGTCGATATTTGCATGGAATTGTAAACTATTAGTTGAATATTTTTTATTTTTCAAAACGAAATTTTATATCTGTGAAATTACTCTTAATTCTGATTTTTGTTATTATACTTAAAATATTTACTATTATTTATATGCATTTTGATTTATATTGTATTTTAATCTAATTTCTGATTATTAATAGTTCATTTTATTTATAGTTCTATTATCATTATATTATTACATCTAAAATATTTATTATCATTTATATTCATTTTGATTTATACTGTATTTTAATCTAACTTTTGATTATTAATTGTTCATTTTATTTATAGTTCTGTTATCATTTATATTATTATACCTAAATTATTTATCATTTATATTCATTTTGATTTATATTGTGTTTTAATCTAACTCCTGATTATTAATTGTTCATTTTATTTATAGTTCTGTTATCATTATATTATTACACCTGAAATATTTATTATCATTTATATTCATATTGATTTATATTGTATTGTAATCTAACTTCTTATTATTAATTGTTCATTTTATTTATAGTTTTGTTATCATTATATTATTACATCTAAAATATTTAGTATCATTTATATTCATTTTGGTTTAGATTGTATTTTAATCCAATTTCTGATTATTAATTGTTTATTTTATGTATAGTTCTGTTATCATTCTGTTATTTTATTAATTATGTTATATTTTATTAATTATATTAATTGGTATACCATTTTCATTATTAATTGTTTTAATCGTTACTTTTCAGCTGGTTGGGGGAGAATTCGACATGGAACTAAATTTTGTCATACAGCAGCCCCAAAATATAGTTCATATGTTAGATTTGTTGGATCACTGCCCGTCCAATTTGCAGGTAATTTTTTCATAGTATTATATTCCCTTATTGCAATCATGCAACTTTTCCTGAGAAGTTTAAAATCCCCCTTTATAGAATTTAATTATGCATTTTGTGAGATTTTACTTTTTTTCTCCCTTTAGGCTGAAGTTTGGAGTGTATTTATTGCAATTTTAAGGAAAAGTCTTCGCAATCTGCAAGCTTGTACAGATGTTGGGCTAATTAAACATGTTCTTTCTAGATTATCTTCTGTTGAAGAGGTTGTAGCAGGTGAGTGTGGTTTTAATATAATGAAGAGATGCTTTCATTAATGACTATTTAAAATGATGTGGCTAATGAGGAACATGCTTTATGAACTAATCCATTTCAAGTTTTCATTACATTTTTGTATGCTACTCCACAAAATTAAATGATTAAATTTAATTTTTTTAAGCATTCATATATCAAGTATAATTTTGGTATGCTTCTTTTCAAATATCTAAGACTTTTAAAAAGATAAATCATTTCTTTTTTATGAATAATTTTTATTTCAGCTATATATTCATTTTAAAATGAATTGCTTTAACT
Organism: Argiope argentata; assembly: GCA_026289955.1. Classification (NCBI taxonomy): domain Eukaryota; kingdom Metazoa; phylum Arthropoda; class Arachnida; order Araneae; family Araneidae; genus Argiope; species Argiope argentata. The sequence continues at coordinate 1,508,880 of JAOUZG010031484.1, read as the reverse complement.
GATATAAAACATTGGCTCCATAGCTATTTGATATTTTCTACTGTAAGCATGATATGTAAAAGAGATGAAATCTGAGTTTTTTAATCTGAATCCTAAAATTTTTTACAACCTTTTGTTTATATTTGTTAAATTTTTTAGATAGTTAATTATAATAATGAATAGTTTTGATTCTTGATATGTTTAATCAGTATGAATGTAATAAAAGCACACATTTTTTTATTCTAATTTTTAAAAAAAATTTTAGCATTTATTTATTGTTAATGTTCATATTACAATAATTTTTAATGAAGTCTTTTCATTTAAATTTATAAAATAAGTGATTTTGGTATTTTTTTTTAAAGTTTAACTATGGAAATAATACATATTTGAAAAATTTAATTGAAAGCACAATATGTAATAACTAATTAAATTTGCATATCATTCTAAATTGATTGTGTGCCATTATAAATTGTTTTCTCTTTTGTAATAATTAATTTTTTTTTCTGTAAATCGGCCATTTTTCTATTTTTTTTATACTGAAGCATATTATTTTAAAGTATCTTAAATTAGTAATATTTAACTTTGTAGATTTTATATATATATAT
>JAOUZG010031484.1:1496283-1508196 GCA_026289955.1 Argiope argentata | reverse complement strand
ATATATATAAATTTATGAAAAATAGGCTTTATGATTGATGGAAAAATCGCACATTAAAATAGAAGAAATTGAAAATAATTACAATATTTTAAAACTTTTTCAAATGGCAAAGGAAATTTTTCTTTTCCCTTTTTTTTCCAGTTCTATGAAAAAAATAGTTATGCTCACTCAGTTTAATTTTGGAGTTTCATATAATTACGAGTGGTTAAAATTATTATTTTGCTAAGAACTGAGAATAATTGAAAAATTACCAACTTAAAATTTAAAATTCATGGATTTTTTTCTCTTTCAGATCTCTTAATTGAAATTTTAGGAGTTTTAGCTAGTTATAGTATTACTGTTAGAGAGCTTAAGCTTTTGTCCGGTTGTATGAAAGCAGAAAATGGCAAATGGGTGAGTGTTCACTCCTTTATTTACTGTATTAAAAGTTATATATTTGGAAAAATGACAGAAGGTTATAATCTTTATTTTTCATATATATAACTGCTTCAGTATTATTAGATAGATGTTAATGAAGAGTAATTAAAAATCATCTCATATTAGATAAATATTATCATTTAGAATATTTTTAATTCATGATGTTTTTAGTTTTTTTAATTTCACATTTTGTTAACGCTTTTAATATTTATCATACTATCTCCATTTATTTTGTGTTTGTTATGATCTGCTAATTGAGGATTATTTTTTTTCAATAGCCAAAGCATTCTGTGAAACTGTTATCAGTATTAAGGCAGTTACCCCAAAGGCATGGGCCTGATACCTTCTTTAGTTTTTCAGGAAAAAAGGGTGCTGTAAGTATATTATTTTCATTATCTTTATTTATTATAAATATATTTATTTATAATTAATCACAAGGATATATTATATAAATTATTTAGTTTTTCAACATGTTTTATTTTATGAGATTGGCTACATAAATGAAAAAGTGTGCCTTTTTGTAAATTTTTTTTTTCATTTAATATGAAGTGAAAAAAAAATATTGGAAGCTTGTTAAATGTTTGAATTATTTTGAAATGATTAATAGGAAATTATATTAAAATTAATACCTTATTTTTCATTATAGGCAATAGCATTACCTCCTCTTGCAAGGTGGCCGTATCAAAATGGTTGGACGTTCAGTACATGGTTTAGACTAGATCCTATAAATAGTGTCAATATTGAAAGGGAGAAACCTTATTTATTTTGGTATGTCATTTAAATTTATTCCACATATTTCCAGATTTTGAAAATAATTATGTTTTGTAATTTTATTATTAAATTAGAACAAAAATATAAAATTTCCCTTTTTAATATTTTATAGAATTAAATAAAATTTCTTCATATACATTTGTTATGGAAAATTTTTATGAATATGTTGTCATTTTTACATTCTTGGGGTGATTTTTATTATGTTTTAAAGCTGTTCATATTTAGTATTACTGTTTTAAGGTTCTTCATAAACATAAAAATTAGCACTTGGTACTTATATGCTTTCTCATAATACTTTTTTGAGCTAGTATTAAATAAATTATTTTAGCTATTGCAATGACATACTCTATTAATCTGTAAAGATTAAATCAATTTTTGAAATCTTTATTCTTCTCTTAGAAAAAGATCTTTGAGAGAATGCAATGTGAATACCATTGTCATGTGTTGATATTAAATTTTCTTACAATTAGATTGTCTAAAGGTTGTACTTTAATCACTCTTATTTTGTTTTATTGCATTTGAGTTTTTTTTTCTCTTAAAAAAGCACACTTATTGAGGAAATTAGAAGGATAAGATCTAGACATTTAACAATTATACAATCTATTAAACAATGAATAATAAGTATCTTTGTATTTATAATGATGTTTGTTAGAAGATAGTTCCCATATTTGAATTCCAGCCAGATTGGCTTATGCTTAATATTTTAAGAAAATTAAAAAAAAAATTAAGTAAATATTTCTTTGAAAATTTGATGCTTTTCAATAGATTTCACTTTTATTTATTTGTGTATTGCTTATTTCAAATAAAGTTTGAGTAATTTATGATAAAAGCAAAATTTTCTGTCTCTTGTGTTTAGTTTTCGAACCTCAAAAGGTGTAGGATATTCTGCACATTTTGTTGGAAATTGTCTAGTTTTCACATCAATGAAAGTAAAAGGCAAAGGTTATCAGCACTGTGTGAAATATGAATTTCAACCAAGAAAAGTGAGTGGTGTTTTGTATAGCCTTTTTTCTGAATAGCAAATAAAATTTTTTTTGAGTTAAATTTTTAAAAAAATTAATATTATATTACTTCATTAAAAAAAATCTCTATCAATATAATTTTTGTCAACTCTCCCAAGTTTCAGAGAATTTTCTAATTCATATAATATTTAAAAATGTTTTAAACAGTGAAATTTTTCCTACTTGGCTCATTTGTAAATATTGTATGATGAGATTTTTTTATATGGAGAAAAGCATTTTCCTTTATTCTTTAATTTAATGCTATTAAATTTTGTTATTTGATTTTTGTTGATGTATAGATAAATAAAATTATTCCTAATTGCAATCTTTATTAATTGTGTATTTATAATAAACTAGCTTTTACCCATGACTTCATAGGCGTAAAAATTTTGATATGGATATGGGAAAACTGACATTCTAATCACAATGTAAAATGTTAGCAAACCGTATGTATATTAGAAATTTTTTATTTCAATTAATCTGTTTAGTTTTTATTCAAAAATACTTCTTAAGGAATCGAAAGATCTATAAATTAATAATTTTTAATTTTAAATTTAAAAAAGCAGTACGAAAATAAACAGAATCGTTTGAAATAACCGGTTGAAAACATGTTACATCTAACCTCATTAGCGTGGGGGGAAAATTACATAAAAACTATGTACTTAAAATTATAAGGGTACCTTTCCGTTTGCCTGGCGCAAACGAACAATCTCCAAAGAAATTTGAGAAAATTTGGCAGAATTCCACATTATTTGCTAACGGAAATATACCATTATAAGCATATATAAAAATATATATGGCTACACAAATACAATTTAATTACAAAAACACCGAAACGAATGAAGGTGTGTTCTCCGGTGTTATGCTCCAGTAACGCGGTTCGAAGCTTTTGCCCGGTTAAACAGAAACTAGGATCACGAATATCACAACATACAGAAACACACAACGGAACAGCTTTGATATACAATTATTTTCTCCTAAAAAATAGTTTGTCACCAATATAATATTTTTTCTAGCGAAATGGCCGAATGTGGCGTTTCGATGAGCGTTGCTGCAAATTAATGGAAATATAAAAAAAAATCAATGTGGAATTAGTAGGAATATGGAATTATTAAAATAAAAAAAATCATTATGGGAGTAATATGGAATGCACTCAAAATAATGAATGTAGGCAATAGAAATTCCGACTGCAGAGGGAAAAAAACCAAGAGAAAGGAACAGAAAAGATCGAATTATTTAATTCCAAAAAAACATAAGAATATATATATATATATATATATATATATATATATATAATGATAATAATAATAATATATTAGCTTGCCTACTCCAGACTGATGCTTTTCTTAAGAAGAAATTGGAAAGACTAAATACATTTACTCGGTTCAAGTAATTTTTCTTATGAGCAGGAAACGATTTAATAGTTTCTATAAAAAAACAGCTGAACTTTCCAGTGATGAAAAGTCTTTCTGACGGGAAATGCACGAAAAGAACAATAAATCACAAAGAATTCCATGAGAATGGTAAGATCACAGAGAAGGATATGATATTTTTCTCTGTGGATAAGATAATACTAAAATGAAAAACAGTGAAATAAAGGCAAACGATTCCAAAAAGCTCGGGCAGATGTTTTCAGATTTTTTTAAAAAATTTTATTTCCTGTTCTGATGAAATTCGTAATTTAATCAGAATAAAATAATTGCACTGAAATGTAACAAAGCAGTAATGCGCATGCTTGAATTTAAGCGCCAATTGAGGCAGCGTAATGCGTGAATTTCCTACATGAGTTGGGGTAAGCAATACAGAATATAAATTTTTAATTGCCTTTATATGTTTATTTTAACTCAAAAGTACTTCAAAATGAATTTAAAAATTAATTAACAATGTTTGGCTTTAAATGCATCACACACTAAGAAAATAAACAGAATCGTTTGAAATAACCGATCGAAAACATGTTGACAACCACATTCGAGTGAGGGTGGAGGGGAATCGAAGTCTTTCTCATTTGGTGGTGGAGAAGATTTTTGTCAGGAAAGTTAGTTTTTAATTAATAAAAAATTACTCTCTCTCTCTCTCTCACACACACGCACACGCGCGCGCGCGTACACACACACACACACACACACACACACACACACACACACACACACAATGAATTGTTTTTTCTTTAAGTGTTTGCTATATGTTGCCATTTATTGCTTGAGATTATCATTTTTAAAAAAACATATTTTGCAGTTGTCAATTTATAGATGTTACTTGCTTAAAAAATAATAGTAATAATAATGTGTTTTTATTTTACAGTGGTATATGATAGCTATTGTATATATTTATAATCGTTGGAGTAAGAGTGAAATCAAATGTTTTGTAAATGGGCAACTGGCTTCAACTACCGAAATGAGCTGGCTTGTAAATAATAATGAGGTAAGCATCATAAAACTGAATATTCACAAAGAAATTATTATATTGTAATTGAAAAAGCTTCAGTTGAAATCATATTTAATTTTAATTATACTTACAGAGAAGCTAAAATCTAACTCACTTAAATCCAAGCTCTGGCTTCTAAATAATTTGTATTAATACTTAAAACCCTTTTCTATTATGTAAATTTTTAGTTGTGTAAATTTTGTTAACATTTACATTGTTAAAGAAAAGTCTTATTTCCCTTCCTCTAAAACAATCTGTTTTATGAAGTATCACAAAAGATTTTTTTTAATGTGTCAAGGATTAAAGTTACAATTTTTAATAATGCAAGGACAAAGTTATAGTTTTCTAGAACTGGTTACAAAACTGATGTTTAAAATATTGAACATTTGTTTAGAGAAATTAAAATTCTTATCGAGTAAGAAACACTTTACTTCTGTGTTTGTCACATTATACTGGAAATAAAATTGCTTTTATTGTAAATGTATTTTTTTAAAAGGAATATTTAGGCTTTGACAATATAACTGATGAATTTTTTTCAAAATTTAAATTGAAAAAAGTATGAATTTTTATTGTTTTGGTTTTAGATCTTACAATCTGTTGAAAATTTATAGTTTTGAATGATGCTAGAAAGAAAAAGGAAAATTAGCATTCAATATATGCACAATTTTGCCAAGAACATGTCAAATTAAATACATATGTATACATACTATTATATATGTATGCTAAACATGCATTATTATAATTATCTCGTATTGAAAGAAAATTGCATTTTTTTAAAATTAGCAATGTTTTACTAAGAAACGTGTTCATTTGTATTTCCTTCATTTAAGTTGAATATTGAATTTGAATTTTTATGAACAGATTGTGATAATTTCAGAAATCTACCAAATACATTAAGTAAATAAAGAAGATACTGATTAGAATTGAATTATAAAAGTTTTTAATTTGTGTTCATGAAAATGAGCAGAATATTTTAAAATTGTTCTAAGAATTAATATTTGTATCAACTTTTTTTTAGCCTTTCGACAAGTGTTATATCGGTGCTGCTCCTGAATTGGAGGAAGAACATGTGTTTTGTGGCCAGATGTCTGCTATGTATCTCTTTAGTGAAGCCCTTACAACTCATCAAATATGTGCCATCCATAGGTTAGGTCCAGGATATCAGGTAAATTAACTGGAACATGTATTTCTTGACTATGATTTTATAATGCTATTTTCATGTAATAGCATCACTTCACTTTTACATTCCTGCCTTTAACTTTTCCATTCATTTAAAATTTTTAAATTCATTCTTCTCAAATTTTCTATATTCAAATTATGTTAAAAATCTTCTTTTTATGCTTTTAAGATTTATATTTTCCACTACCATTAGAGTGCATTTTAAATATGAGGAAAAAAATGAGGTAGAGGGCATTATACCATTCAAAAATTTGTCAAATAATTGTGGAATCATTTGTTGAAAGGAGTAAAAAATAATTTTGATAGCTTTCTTTATTTGGAAGACCCTTATAAGTCATACTAAAAATAGCGGTGCAGATTGAAATTCAATTTGGGTACTACCCATTTTTATGAGAAGCAATAATTTTGTTTTTAATATGGAATAAATGTTTGTTAATGATATAAATTATATACATTTGTGAAATATTTATGTTAAGATTTTTACCTATGTAAATGGCAAAATTTGATTTGCACTTCTAGGAACTTCTTCAGTTCTTGTGGTTACATGAAAAGTGTAATATTGAATGTATATTTCACTCATATGGATGTATATATATTTATATATGCTTATAATATATATATCTATAGTGGTTTTTTAAATTTTGTGTTTTTTCCCAACAGATGATAAATGGTTAATTTTTTTAATACATTTTTAAATAGCCATTCTGGATATTTGGTTACTGTACTGTTTTATTGTAGTTATATTTCTATTTATAAAACAACAAAAAGTATTAATAGTTTTAAATTTTATTTTTAGAGTCAGTTTAGGTTTGATGGAGAAGCCAGTTCATCCTTACCTGAAAACTTAAAAAGGGTAAGTAAAATTAGTTAGATTTTGAAAGCTAGAAAAAGGCTTAATTTCATGAAATACATTGCAGGCAGAGACTGGGGTGCTGATGCGGTTACTCTCAGATCTACGTATAACGCCCTTATCAGGCTTATTCTTACATTTGGATTTCCAGTCTACTGTTGTGCTTCTGTCACTAACCTGAAAAAATTGGAACAAGTGCAGCTTAGTGCTGCCCGTATCATTACTAGACTCAGGCGTACTGTTTGTCCATAAGGAGATCTCTGGCCGACAGTCGTCTATGTTTACGGCGGGCGTCATAGAAACAAGCGTCGATTGGGAGGATCCATTTCGAATGGGTGGAATCGAACCGAAGTCTGCGGGGGGTATTCTTTATCTTGGCGAAAAAATGAAGCGATAAAAAAACTATTGCTCATTCGTCTTCTCGCTTTAGCCGCAGTTGCTCGTATCTTTATATTTGCTTAGCTTACTTCTTTTATATTTTATTAATATTTTCTTTGGTTAATATTAACTGCATTTCATAATTTAACAATTTTTGTCTCGAATTTTGAGATCCTTTAAAATGCCTTTTCGATTTAAGAATGGAGAAACTTTAAAATCACAAGCACTTATAATGGTGCATAATGTTATAGAATTTTGGTTGAAACTTGCTGAAAATTCGTATTGGGAAAAAGATGGGGTTTTAGAAGAACTAGTAATTCAGATTGGAAGTACTGAATCGGATTCCGATACAGAAGAAACGGAATCTTGTCACAGTGATTTAGAATTCTTTTAATTGAAAGTACACAACTGTCACACGATCTCTGCTAGTTTTGCACTCTTTTAATAATAAATAATGTGTTTTATAAATAAAAAACGAATTTTAAAATTGCTTTTTTTTGTTTCATTTCAATTAGTTTAATCGTAAGTTATAGAAGATATAGAATTTTATTTAGTTTATTTCCTGAAGATACGAAATTTGATTCCTTTTTGTTATTTTCTATTTTTTCATTAATGTGCTCTTGTTTTCTGTTATTTAGTATTTGATTATCCTTAAAATGTGATAAAATGTAATTGTTAATTTTGAGTTTCGAAAAATAGTATATATATCAAAAATAAATAAATAAATTTATTTTGGAGTGTTTTTAAGCACATTTAACAATGGATATTTTAATTTGTAACAGCAACCTTTTATAAAAATTATGAAATAATTACGATTATTATGTTAATATTATTATGTTTAATTAGACAGATTACTTCGCGTCTGCTGCGGAGAATTTGATCTTAAATAATTAAATAAATTTAAAACAAATAAAATGAAAATTAATTTTTTGTCATGCTGGATTCTACATAATTTTTTCTTCTTGTGCAGTCGTTAGACACATAAATAATTATTCAGTTTTTCTATTTGATTTACTCTGTTCTTTCTATGCTAATCAGATAGGAATTTCTGTATTATTCTAACAGGAATAAAATATATTTTCAAAATTCCAAGTACGCAAATGATTTTCAGCCCAGTGAATTATTTTTCGAATTTGCTTTCGAAAATTAAAGGCAATGTATCAATACCACCAATCAGACGCTAAACGCGCCAACGTAAGAAACTTGAATGAATTTCTACCTCTGCGAAATGGACTCTTCCTGCAGTAACCTGTTTCTATAACGCTCTCCGTAAACATAGACGACTGTCGGCCAGAGATCTCCTTATGGACAGACAATAGTTGCCCATCAAATATTGTCCTCTTTGAGACAGATCTGCTGCCACTGCAACTCGGAAGACAGGCTAACGTCGTCAAATACTACTGTAAGCTCTCCAGCTATGGTCAACAAAATAAGACGTCGAGTTATTTTAACTCTTGGCAATGCAACCAAAGACTTAGGAAAAAACAGCCCCTTCAGCCATGTTATGTCTCAACAACTTTTGCATCTAGATGATGTAGAACCTCATTCTCTACTACTCCTTTCAAACCCTTCTGAAGAACTTCCAATAGTTCATTTCTATTCCAACTTTATAGACCCTGTCAACAAAAAAGACTTTATTCCAGATCACCTCAAGCAATTAGTCAGGGAAATCATCAATAACATTCCCAAAACAGACATTAAAATTTACACTGATGGCAGCAAAATCAATAATATAGCAGGGAGTGGGATTTACATCAAAAATCCTCATCGCAGAGTCTCTTTATTCCATCGTAACCTTGACTTTTGCTCTATCTTCAGAAGTGAACTCTTCACAATTGAGATTGGTCTTGAGGCGGTTTCTGAAGAGAACAACTTTGGTGATGTCTGGATATTGTCAGATAGCCTCAGTGCGCTTCAACATCTCAAAAATCGACTAAATGCTGGAGACCATACAAGTATTTCGATCCACAATAAGCTCAAGACCATCTCTCAATATCATTAAATACATCTTCACTGGTTGCCATTACATGTAGACATCCACGACAACAAAATGGCTGATAAACTGGCCAAAGAGGGTTGCTTTCAAAATACCCCCCTTTCTACCAAACTGACCTATCAGGAGCTTTTCTCCATAAAAAAAATCTACCATCACAAAAGACTGGCTGGTTCCTCCGTCAAATAACTGGTACAAGGGGCCTAACCCAGGTTTCTTTCTTTCCATCTCAGGTGATAGGTCATTCCATACTTGCATTTTGCAACTTGCCTTCGGACACTTAAAATGTCTTAAATTCTCTGGGCGAAAGAAATCCTTTCCCCTTTGTCCTAAATGTCAACACTTCCAGGACACTCCCTCTCACATCCTTGAGTGCCTTGACCTCAGTGTAGGGGATATTTATTCATTTCCTTGGACAGTCACCGACCATCTCAGAATCAACGGTTTATTTGCTCTGGTCTGACTCCGACAGACTATGATGGAGATAAGAAGAAGATTTATTTTTGTTTTATATTCATGTAATATTTTTGATTAATTCAAAACATTATTTTATTTCAATTATTGTATAGTTTAAAAAGTATATTACTATTTTTTTAATAAAGAAAAGAAAATATTAGTTTTTAATAAAGATTATCTTGAAAATTTAGGTATTATATGATGGTAAGCTTTCAAGTGCCATAGTCTTCATGTATAATCCAGTAGCAACTGATAGTCAACTGTGTTTACAAGCAGCTCCAAAAGGAAATGTTTCCTTTTTTGTCCATACGCCTCATGCACTAATGTTGCAAGTAAGAATTGAATTTGAAATCTGTTTTTCCTTCTACTTTTAATTGTTTAGAATATTGTGCAATAATTTTATTTTTAATTATAGGATGTGAAAGCCATTACTACATATTCCATCCATAGTACTTTGAACTCAATTGGTGGGATACAGGTTTGTATTATTTTTTGTTAGTAACTTCAAACATGTGATATTTTGTATATATTATAATGTTAAATGACACAAACAGAGCAAATACAAACAACGGTTTCTCAATATCTTTACTGCCATAAAAAAGTATGAATTTAAGGTTTTAGAAATTATAAAGTGAAGCTAACAACCACTGAAAAAAATTCTTTGTGGTGTTTATACTGAAGATAGGGGAACAAATTAAAAAAGAAAAAGGTCATGTTTTTATAAAAGAAAAGAAAAAAAAATTATATTAATAGCATTGCTAAAACATAATAGTGAATAATTTGGAACAGAGAAGCTATAGAAATAATTCGCATTAATGTACATTAACACAAACAACAACAACAAAAAAAAACATACATACATACAAACAAACACATTAGAAAACAGTACAAATTGTTCAGTTCATAGTTGTAATTTAATGCCTGAAAAGAACTCCTTGAAAATAATTCTGGCCTACTGAGAGGGTTTAATTCTGTTTAGTAATTTTTCTTTTGAAAAGAACAAAAAGTAAAGCTATTAAAACAGTTAAAAGAATTCATCATCATTTGAAAAAAAAGTTTTCTATTTAAGAAAATAAATTGTGTTATTTTATGGCTTCTTTGTGCTGAGAGACTGTTTGATGGAATTCTTGTTATTCTTGTATGAAGTTTCATGCAGGTTTCCTTGGATGTAATAACATTTATTAAAAATATTTTTTTAACAAAATTTCCTCATTCTTTTTTGTTTTATTAATAAGTAGTTGGTTGTTTTGTGATTAATTGATGCTTGCAACATTCTATGATCATACTACATCAGACTTAGCAAGATTTATTTTCTCTAAAATGAAATTTAATCAAAAAAGATTAAGAAATTTAAAAATGTTTATGAAACTGGTCAATAATAGTAATTCAAAAGGCAGTTAATGCTAATTCTTGTAAAAAAGGGAAAGAAAATTTAAATAACTGAGTAAAATCCATTGTTTTTTTTTAAAAAAAAAAAAAACGTTTTTTGTTTGGGATGCAACCAGTTAATGCCAAGAGATTAATTGAAGTTATTTCAAAGTTAAATAAGCATTGAGGATTGAAAAATTCATTTTGAAGGAAAGATATTGAGTGATTAATTTATTTCATAGGTACTGTTTCCATTACTGGGGCAACTGGATATTCCAACTGGCATTTCTCAACCTAAAAGTCAAGATAAAAAACTGACAACTTGGTATTTATTTTCTTTTTTTTTATACTTTGAAGTTTTCATTTATTTATATGTAATATAGTGAGCATATTTTATTTACTTCAATTTTCCTTTAACAGTGCAACATTAATTGGTTTTGTTTGTGACTTGGTGGAGAATTCTCCTACCGTCCAACAACATATGATTCAGAATAAAGCGTTTCTGGTCATTAGTTATTTATTACAGAAGGTAAATGATTCAGTTTTAATGTTCTTTTCTAAATTTATTAATGTCTCTTTAACCAAAACTAATTTTTATGTCTTACTTTTAGGCATCTAGAGATCATATAACAGAAGAAGTATTACTGTCATTTTTAAACCTCACAAAGTATCTGGTCACAGTCAACAATAGCAATAGTGAATTACTCTTGAAACAATTGCTCGACCATATCTTATTCAATCCGGCCCTTTGGATATATACTCCTACAGTTGTAAGTTTCTTTTGAAAGAGTTATTTGTTTTTCATGTATACATGGAAAATGTTAATAATATTTTTTTTCTTGGTTTAAAATATTAAACATTTTTTTTTTACTGTTTAAAGTAATTTGATTTGGAAATAATTTTTAATGATATTTGTAAAATTATCAACAGCTGTAAAATAATCCCTCTCCCAATGTTGCGATTTTGTTTATGTTGTGGTAATTGCTACACATATAAGCCAGATAACATCCCTCGAACCGAAGTGCACTTTTGGCCCAACGGATTTGTTACTCGGCTACTAACCATAAGATTGGGAG
>JAOUZG010031484.1:1486133-1496273 GCA_026289955.1 Argiope argentata | reverse complement strand
TTGGCCCAACGGATTTGTTACTCGGCTACTAACCATAAGATTGGGAGTTCGGGCCTAGCGCTATCCGCCTACAATGTCCTTCCAATAAAAATTCTAAATGAAATTAAATGGAGAATTCTAAAGAAGGGAAGAAGAATTCTATAGGAAGTTAAATGGAATGGTAAAAAGGTATTTCTAAAAATAATTTTATTAAGAATGAACTTGCTTAAAATGTTTTTAAATTATTTTTTATTTAAAATTTTGTATTTGATTATTGAGGAAAAATGTTTGTATAATTCAATAGTCTCAATTTCCTGACATAAAACTTGGGATTGCTGCTTCTTGATAAGTGAAAGTGACAGATAATGAGGAAGTAAATTCTCCTTTCATGTAAAATATCCTAAATATGCATTAACATCAATTTTCTAAGCTGTCGCCCTCCAGTTGCAATTCTGTGAATAAACAATTGAGTTAAGTTTTGAGCAATTAAATCATTTATTCCTGCATTTGAGTTTTAAATCCATGAACTGAGTACGTTATTGCTCTAAAAAAGCAATTTTCACCACCCAAAATATGTATTTTGCAATATATTATGCTATATTAATTGAAACGCATATAGATCTAAAAATATTGTTTCGAGCTTGAAAAATAAACGTAGGCTTTTTTAATCAGTTAGTTATGCTTGCAAAATAGTAAAATAAGTTGACAAAGGCGATGGAAGCATGTGAATGCTATAATTTTTATTTTATGACATCAATTTAAAATGGAGGGCTCTGATAGGGAAGGGCATTTATTAGGATGCATTTAAGGATCAGAAGTTTTAAAGCAAATAAAAGCTGGTTCAATGGTTTGGGTTGGAAAATACTTTTTGTTGCGTACTCTCATAGGGAATATATTATGGTGTTTTTGAGATTTCTCTTCAGGTTTAGCTTGGTGATTTAGAGACAATTATGAGGTAAATACTTAGTTGTCACACATTTTCATATGAAATAAAAATTGATAAAATCGGACCTGTGATTGTGACTGGAGGACTGGTTCTTTGATTTTTATCAATTAATTGAAATATATAGATATCTGTTGTATTATATTGTGTTTCGAGATAAAGAAGTCATTACTCTAACAAGTTATTCTTCTATTTACAAATACATGCAAATTGTTTTTAAAAAATGTAACAATCCAATTTTTAAAGATAAAAACCATTGAAGGGGTTGCTTCAAAAAAAGATGTTTCTCCACCTCATCGGAATTAGGAGTTGTATGTACCATCATTTGCTGAAATAAGAACTTGTTTTTTTGTGTGCCAGAAAAATGTAGTTTTAATCATTAGTTCTTTCATTACTAAAGAGATGGAGCTGCTTGTTTCATTTGTTTGTTGCAATATAGAAGTAGCTCCTGGTGTTACCAACATCCCCCCCCCCCAATGATTGTGATTTCAGAAACACTGAAAAGTATACAAAAAAGTAGGAAGTTACTGTAATGCATTATCTATGGCACATGTCTTCTCTATAATACCATGCGAGTGCACTGGTATCATAGACATGATATGAAAAGTTTATTGTTTCTTAAGTTACCCAATTAAGGATTTTTAACTTCATTGATCTATTGAAAAGTTTCTACATAAAAATCCTTGCATTATTTTTAATGGTAACAAAAGTATTTTAGAATGAAATATGGAATTTTCTTTATGAAAAAACCCAATGCAGGAAAAATATTATGTAGAGAAAGTTTTGGATTACTCGGAATATCCATCATCCAAAACATTACTCTATTAATGTTAAACAAGATTCAGCCATCTTACTCCTGCTCCCTTCCACTTAAGACTTCAAAATGTAAGAATACAATGGAACCAGTTCACAATTATATCCCACGAATGATATGTAGTTATATAATGTCCTACAATCCTGCGACACAGCAGATGAGCCTGATGTTGCAGAGAAAGGAAGTGTGATGATTAATGGGAATATAATTTTTTTATTTTTAAAATCAAGTTGTATATATATTTTGTTATTTTATTATAAATAAAAAATATTAAAGTAAACTGTATTTTCTTGTGAAATATTTTTCATAGAGTTAGTCAGATTATCTATTTTGTTTCAAGGGAGGTAGCTCCAATGTTCCAACATATGCCATGTCATCTGAAATATATATTTTTGAAGGAAAATAAGGAATAATTGAGAAGATTGATCAAAAGGAAAATCTTCATACAATTTGGAATGCAGAATTTTCAGATGTTTTTCTTACTACTTTCTGCAAACTTGAATAATTGGAGTTATCCCCTTTTTACAGCAACCTCCTCAATTTTTTTCTCATATAAAGTCTGTAAGAATGAAATATTACTATCTCATGAAGGCAGTCTTGTGGCCTTTAAAAAATATTTTATGTTTGTATCAGTGGTATTTAATCCATCATTAAAAGTCATTTTAATATCAGTGACCTTGACTTTTTTTTAAATTCACTTGAAGAATGAATTCTTTTCTTTAATTTTTTGATCCAATAAAACAATCTTTTTGAAAATATTGTAACATTAAATACAATGACCTCATTGATTTGTAATCTTCAATAATATTGACAGTAAAACTGCTCAAGTTCTCTTGTATACTGACTATGGCATGCTGTAAATAGGGAAATAAGCATCCATTCAATCATTTTAGCATTAGTGAAAATTATTAAGTACATTTTTATGTTTTTTTAACCAGCTCAGAATTATTATCAATTTAAGTATTAAATTATATTTTGGCCATAAATTATATTGTAGTAATTTATTGTGTAACTGATTTTTATATAATTCAATAGAATTATAATTCTTACATATTTTAGAAGTTTTGCAAGTACCAGCATCTTTGACAGATATATTAAATAAGTGTCCGCTAAAGCCTTTTCTTATTAAAACTACCTTCCATTTGTATTCTTTATAATGGTAGGATATCTAATTGATTTATGAAATACTGTTGCAGTAAGTATAAACTGACAATTTATGAACAATTGATTTTGATTGTAATTCTATTCTTTGAGAATCAAGAAATACTATCATGATGTTGTTTTGTTTATGGGCTTTTGCTGTGTATCCAGAAAACTTAGGCAAGAAATATTCATTTTTTTCATTGGTATATAGCGAGTCACCTTTGATGTGGTAGCATTTGATATTTAAAGTTTTACATTTTTTATTGAAATATAATTTATTTCTGTATTGAATGATATTTTTATTTACAGGTTCAAACAAAACTGTTTACATACCTGGCAACTGATTTTTTGGCAGATACTCAAATTTACAGCAATGTGCGGCGCATAAGTACTGTTTTACAGACAATGCATACTTTAAAATACTACTATTGGGTTGTCAATCCAAGAAATAAAAGTGGCATAACTCCCAAAGGGATAGGTTGGTGTTTTAAGTGTATCACTTTTGATTTTTTTTTTGTAATTTATTGATTATATTTAATTTTTAGCATATAATATGTTGTTAATACATTTATTAGTTTTTTAATTTATTTAAATTTAATAAATTTTCTTTTATTATTTTTTTTCCTGTTTTACTATACTATAGTTGTCTCTATTTTAATTATATGCTTATTTGCTGTTTAAAATTCATGATTGAAGTATTTTAATAGAATAAATACTACATATAAAACATAACGATGTTTTAATTATTAGATTTCTTATGTAACTTTTGATTTTTAATTTTCATACCAAACTAAATTTACAATTTGGGTTCTATGTTGTTATAATTTTTTTTTTCAGAAACTTAATGAATCATTATTAAAGAGTTTCTTAGCAATTCTATTTCTTATTCTTTTATGTGTCATTATAAGAAGAAAAATTATATGTAAGTTTTTGTCTTGCTGTAAACATTTTGATGTTCCTTTTTTTTCCTTCAGATGGCCCCCGTCCTTGTCAAAATGATATCATGTCCATTCGAGCATACATTTTATTATTTTTAAAACAGCTGATTTTAAAAGGAAATGGTGTCAAAGAAGATGAATTACAAAGCATATTGAATTATTTGACTACCGTCCACGAGGTATAAAATAATTTCATTTGCTGTCAACTATTTCATTTTTTTAAAGTTTTAAATTTATTTTCTTAATTTTATTTTCTTAAAAAAGAATATTAAAAATTCCTCTTTTAAGTGGCTCCTATTTTTTTTTTTTTGAACTTGCATTTTGGTTTTGTTTTTATAATGGTTTCTAATCTAAAAATCTGTTTATAGAAAGGTTTATTAATCTCAGTTATCTAATTTTTTAGAATTATAAATCCATGTATTTTACAATTATTTTGAAGCTAAAACTGTATTACTAATTTAACTATGATCCTAATTAAAAAATAATTTAAAAATGAACATAAAATAAGTACGAAATGAGCAAATAAATAATTTTTGATTTGCATTTTACTGAAGCTGATGGATGCATTTTTTTCACTTTTTACAAAATATATGAAAACTACATTGTTCTCAGGATATACATAACAGTTCGCATATTTTGGTTATTTTTTCACCTACTATTTTTAAGGTTTCACTTGTTTTTTCTTATTTGATGCAACTTCTATTTTAAGAGAAGTTTACATTATAGAATGCTGTTGTCATTCCATATAACTTATGAAATGATAAAAGTACAGAATTGCAAATAGTCAATTTTGAAAATACCTTAATTTCAAAAAAAGACCTATATTTATATGCTAAACTGAGCACCAAATTGTACCTACATATCTTTTATATCTTTTGAAGGTTACTTGTTATATTCTATATCGGCAGATAGGCTTCCTGTGGATGAATTCCATTCAGAAATTGGTAGAATTCTATAAATTTTCTGTAAAGACTATTTGTCAAATTTTATAATTGTTGCTTTTTTTCACTTGATAATAGTTTTAAATCAAAATTTAGGATAATCAATCATTTTTTTTTCTGTGAGTGTCTGTGTGTTGTTGCATTAATTTTATGATTTTACACATTCAATGAATTAAAAAAATGTACCAATTTCAATCAGTGAGCTAAAAAAATTGTAACCAATTTAATTGCAATGTTACATTGTAAAAACAAATATGGTTTAATCAGTTCAAATATGCAATATTTATGTAGAAGCAAATCGAAAACAGCTTGACCTGATATTGATTTGGAATATGGCATATGATATCTAAACACACACTTATACTAATTGGTCTCATTCTTATAATGGAAACTTACTTTATAATTACTTGAAAATGTATTTTTCCTGATTATTTTATTAAAATTTATTGCAAGTTTCCATCTTTTCATATTCTAATCTTGATAAAATTTTATTCTACCTGATATGCAATTTCTTTATATCATGTTAAAAATAATTGAGGATAGCCATCAAATCCTTGATTTTTTTTTAGTGAATGAAATTATATTTAAATTTATATATAATTATATATATATATATATATATATATAGAATTAATAATGTAAACATTTATAGTTACTGTGCCATAAAGATGCAGTAAAGTTTGAATTTTTTTTTTAAAAAAAGGGGGAAAATAATTGATGCTAATTAAAATTTTTTAGGATGAAAATCTTCATGATGTTCTTCAAATGCTAATGTCTCTCATGTCAGAACATCCTGCCTCTATGGTTCCAGCTTTTGATATCAAAAATGGAATTAGGTAAGTTTCAAGTATTTAAAATTACATTTAATTTTACAACCTATGTACATGTTTGAAATTCTTATAACTCTGTATCTGTTAATCTTATTTGTATTATTTACTAATTTTAACACTTCTTTAGTTCTTATATTTTATTCTATTTTTTTGTTTCATTTGCTTTAATTAACAACAATGTATCATTAAAATGTTTCTATTCTTTTTCTTTCTTCTTTTGTAAAGTGTGTTAAATTTATTTTATAATATATGGTATCATGACCTTACTTTCTTTACCATTCTCCGACCCGTGCATAAAATTACAACTTATCATTTTCTTTCTGATTTTATCACTTCTCAATGAATTATTTATTTTCAATAATCTTTCCAGATGTTGTTTCAATTCCAGAGGTTATTTCTGCTGAATATTATTACCTGGAAAAAACCTTTAAGATTCACTTAAAAATTTCTTAAGTGAATTTAAATTAAAAAATTTTTAGAAGTTATTTTATTTGGATTACTATATTGTTTCATTAGTCATTTTAAAGTGTCTTTATTAATTTTTAAAATCACTTTTCTGTTTAAAATATCTTAATTAAATATTATTCAAGTGATAAAAAGGAATGAAAATTTGATTAAAATAGAATTTAAAATCAACTGTTAACTTTATTTATCATTTTAATTTGATTTAATTATTATCTTACTTTAATGCCTTTTTTATAACTTTAAGATTATTTGTTCTGATAAAGTTTACTTCTATTTGTAGTTTGTATATTGTTTTATTTATTTATTCTTATGTGTTTTTTAATGTTTTGTTTTATTTCAGTTCACAGATAGAAATGTACTTGGTTTTTTTGTTTATTTTTATTCTTTTTGAAAAAATTATAGAAACATATTTGTGATTTTCTTTTATACTCCATTGTTAACAATAGTTAAATAGAATTTTTTTTGTCACTGCTTTTGTCTCTTCTTAATCCATGTTTGTTGTGTCAGTCATTGCTTAAGAACCTCCTTTCCTTCCATTTCTACTATGCTTTTTTATTTTCTTTGTCTGTGTTTTCTGCTGATTTGTGTATTTAAATTGTGGCCATTTTTGCAAAAAATTTGTTGGAAAACATTGTATTAGATGTGCCTTTGAAAGCGAAAATTAGATTAGACATGAGAAGCCATAGACATGCGATTTTGATTCCCAAGTCGTTTTCTTTTTTGTTATTTTCAATGTGTAACTTTTTTAAATGTTTTTTTATCCATGCAATGTTAGTTTTGTTAATCTTACAATGAAACAATGTAGACATTTTTTTTAACTAAAAGATTCAATTGGAATATTTTGTTGAGTTGGTATTGAAGTAAGGACCTTTTTGTCTCGGATGTTTTACTTCTTGAACATATGGAAAATGTGGCTAGTGGCTTTCATTGCAATATTTCCTTTGATAGTTTTGTAAAGTTTTTATCTCAATACAATTCATAGTAATTACAAGGAATAGAAAGAATTTTGTCCGTTTTACTTAAAGTAAAATTTTCTTTAATCAGTTAATCAAATTAAGCTTTTGCTTTTCAAATGTTTAGCAATTTGTTATTGTTTTCCCACATTATTTAATTATAATCAGTCAATTCAGGCTTGCTAACATAGACATTTGGTATAGAAGTTTGCCTCATATAATTTCATGCAAGTAAGTATGTCTTGTGTTAGCTTCATTAACACAAGTCATATCTTCTTGTAAGCTTAATCAAATTGCATAACTGCTTTTGTGCACTGAATAATAATTCCATATTGTCGAATTATATATGGTTGTAAGAGAGTTTTAAAAATGTATATTTTTCCTATATCCATAAATATTATGATTCGACAAAGGAATCAATTCTTATATCAATTCTTATAAATCAATTCTTATTATAAATTAAATATTTTGTTGATTCTCTTTAATTAAAAAAATAATCAAGAAACTTGATTTTATTTAAAGTTTTTAAATGATGGAAAATATTTTTTTTAATTAAAATTCTTTTCTTACATAGTTTACTGATCCAAGATTAAATAACAAGTTAAATAATGTAGAGTAATTTTCATTAAGTTTTATGAATTTGAACATAATTAAATGGGTAAATTGATTGACTTCCATTTAAAAGAATTTCGAAAAAACAAATTAGAATAATTTTAACTGGAATAATAAAGAATAGTGGTGACAATTACGGAAACAACATTTTTTCAACTACTGTATCTACCACAGAATAATTTTTTTTAACTTTTAAGTTTTTAATCAACTAAATTGTATATTTTTAATTTCAACAAAAGTCACTTATAACCATTGATAAATCTTTTAAAACTCTAAATTTTTTTAAAAAAAGGAAAGAAAAAGCTATCTAAATCATCTATGATGTGGCACATATCAATGCCTTTTTCAAACTACAGTTACACCTCACTTAAGCATAAGCTCCGATTTTTATTTTTATTTATTTTATTCTAGTAATGATTTAGATTCAAGAACTATACCAGAATTTAGCCAGCACCTCTCGGCTCCGCTGCAGCATTTTGAGTTTCCTATTCCGCTGGATCAGCAATTTCCAAACTGGGATACTGAAGCTGTTCCTCAAAAATTGGAGAAGGAATTATATATGTAAATTATGGTTTCAGTTATTGCTTTAAAATCTCACTTTAGATTTAAGAACAGTCACTTAAAAACAGGATAGACAAATGGACTGAGAAACATTGGAAAGTCATATAAATATTTTCATTAGTGAAATCGAAAATTTTATACCTTCTCAAGCTCTCTTTGCAGTTTTTTAAATTGTTATACAGATATTTTCAGCATTTTTGAATGGTTTATTGTCAAAATTTAATACAGAAAGCAGATTCAAATATAAAAGGTTTTATGTTATGTAGATTAAATGTTTTATAATAACATTATTCATTTTCAATTTATTTTACAAAAAAAAAAAAAAAAAACATAGGAAAAGGACTTAACTATTACTTTTATAACTACTGGCAGGTTTAGGTTTGATATTTATATTTAGCTTGAATCTTACATTGAATGTGCTCAAAAAATATTTTTTGTTGTGTAGATCAATGGGTATTAATCCTTGCATCTATCCATTTTATCATAACAGCAATATATTAAAGTTTAAAAAATGAGTAATAAATTTTTATTAAAAAATTTGAAACGTCTGTACATGTGGATAGTAATTATTGTTTAAGCTTTTAGTTTGGAACATCATAGCATGATAATATTTTTGACTTGATTAATTTGTTTTGTAATCACCAATTTTTGAAATATGCATTAGGGTTTTTCCATCAAGAATTACGCATTTTATTTGATGCTGAAAATTTTAGTTCCATGGGTGATTCATAAGTGGATTTTGAATAGAACTTAGATTATTTGGGGTTACTAGTTTTCCCTTTACATTTATTAGCAAAATTTTCATGTCTTATGATAAATGAAATCTGTTGGTCTTTCATTTTTTGATTTCTTTGCAAATGCATATTCTTAGATATTGAATTTAATTTTAAATCAGTACATGTTTTAACTATTTCTGTTTAATACAAGAGACTTTTTTGCTACACCAAACATTTTCGCTTCTTTTTTGTTTCGATTTTAAATTTGTGCATTTTCATTATTTTTTAAATCTGCAAATTTTCGTCTTTTTAAATGTTGATGTTTTTCTTATGATTAGAAATGGGCACTTAAAAATGTGAAATAAAATCATTTTCCATATTTTGCTATTATTGATTTACATTAAAGGCTATTTTTATGTCCTAATTTCTGTTAGTCTCTTATATATATATATATATATATATATATATATTCTAACAGAAATTAGTCCTGAATCTTTTCCTAGAAATATGGCATTATCATGAAAATACATTAATTGTGAATAAACCGGCATAAATAATGAAATTTTAGAGTTTAAAGAACTTTCTCATCTCTCTTCTATTCAAAAATAACTGATGAATTTTGAAAAAAATCTGTGACCTTTGATAAAGAATTAAATCGCAAGGAATTCAAAATCTCAAAAATATTTAAAATCTTGATAGTCAGATTAAGTCCTACAATTATTAGAAAACATAATTTTATGTTTATATAAGATTGTATCTCATAGGAAGCATCTTCATTACTAATAAGCTTCTAAATTTTTTACAGTTTCTTGATAATCATAATAGTGATTTTAGCTGTCTATTTGATTATAAATTAGGAACAACATGGAATACATTTTCTTTGATAAATTTAGATTTTGAGAAAATGAGCAACTTCTCCTGCATTCAGGAAATTTATTCTTTTCTCATTTATTGTTGCAATTTCACATTTCTTCAAAATCTTTTCAGTTGATGGTATTAAGTTTTAAAATTCTTATACCATCCTTTGTTGGTTCTTTATTTGGAAAGGATCTATTCAAATTCCATTTTATCTATAATAGCATTGAGCTACTGACTGAGATATTCTTCCTATGTATAAATCATTTATTTTCAAGTATCTTATACAGTTTTTTCTTCAAATTCCTATTGTTTTCAATACTAATGATATTTTCCTTATAATTATATATATATATATATATATATATATATATATATATATATATATAT
>JAOUZG010031484.1:1459140-1486123 GCA_026289955.1 Argiope argentata | reverse complement strand
TATATATATATATATATATATATATATATATATATATATATATATATTATAAAAAGATTTTCATTAACAGTTTTTTAGTAATTTAGTTTATAGTTGTGTTCAGTTCAGTTTTTAGAATTTCATTTGCATTTTTAAATTTCCTAAATTGATTTCATTTTTCCATGAGTCTTTTTTATTCACCTGATGTTTCTAGCTATTGGTGAAAATATGTTATTTGTTTTCTCTGAAATTTCTTTGAGAACTTCTACTTTTTCTAAAGATCTAAGAGATCCTTTTTGCTTTCTCTGATGTTGCTTTTAAAAAAAATGTCTTCTTCACTTTTTTTTCCAAATTAAAAAAAAAAAAAATGCTGTACAAATACATTTACAATGAATTAACCTTCTTCTCTTCTTTATCGTTATTTATTGAAGAATGGAATTTTTATTTGATGAAGATTGTTTTTTTTTTTAATTTCACTCTCTTCACCACAATTTAAGATGAAGAATTCATATAAAAAATTATTATGAATAAAAAAATTAATAAAAAATGAAAATGTTTTAGCAATATTCAGCTTTTTCAGGATAAAGAAGTTCAAGAAAGATATATTGATTTTATGTCAATGTTAACACTATTTACAATTATAATTTTTTATTTTGTTTGGTATTTATTTGTATATATGGAGAACTGCAATTGCAAATATGGCTGCTTTACTTCCATTATTGAATCCAAATCTAAGTATTGATTAGTGAAGTATTACATTTGGAGTGATTTTATAGAATGCTGTATTTTCAAAATATAGTTATTTCAAAAATATTTTTTTAGGGTGGAGGGGGCACTGTTTGCTTTTAAGAAAGAGCTGTTTTTGTTGAAAACAAGAACAGCTTGATTTTATTAAGGGATCACATTGATTGATGAAATTTAGCAGAAGGGTAATACAGCATTTCTGAAGATGTCAAATGCCTCCACTTTTGCTTTTTTATGCATACTTTAATCTAACTCCTGTATTAGGAAAAGGCTTCTTCTTCTTCATATTGTCTAGTACAGTTCAACAGTATTTTTCAGTAAGCTGGTAAATATTAAGGATAATAATAAAAGTGCTGTTGTAAAAAATGCCACAGCTTACATTTTGTATGTCATTGTTACTTACAAAATTTATTATTTCATTCATAACAGGACTGTATTTAAGCTCCTTGCATCAACCAATGAAGTTATACGTCTGCAGGCTTTGAAACTTCTTGGCTATTTTTTGAGTAGAAGCACACATAAGTATGTCTTATTTAGGAGATATTCAGTATTTAAAAAAAAACATTTTTCAGTTATGTATATAAGAATATGAGTTTATAAAAATGAAATTTTTTTCAGGCGCAAACATGATGTCATGGGTCCTCATAATTTGTACATGTTACTTGCTGATAGGTTACTTCTTCATTCTGATCATATATCTCTATCAACATACAATGTTCTATATGAGGTAGGATTATTTTTTACAATTTTCATGAAATTAAAGTATTTTAATTTTATTAAATATGTTATTTTAAAGTACTATTTATTCTTTTAGATACTAACTGAGCATGTTTCAAGTCAGATTCTGTATCAAAAGCATCCAGAACCAGAATCCCATTATAGACTTGAAAATCCAAGTATGATATTTCCGATTTTATAAATCTATGTAATGTTTAAATGCATATAAAAGGTTTTTTTTTGTTTTTATCGGTAATATAATTTCTTTTAATAGTTCAAAAGTTAAATTTCTGTAATATTTAATTAAATGTGTTTGAAGAAACTTTTGAGACGATATGTTTATCTAATTTAGAAACCAAAAAATATAGAAATTATTTTTAAAATTCTTGATACAACATTACTAAAACATTTATTATGACATATTCTTGATATTATGAAACTATGTTGTTTGAATTTTTGTGTTATCTTTGTGTTTAGTGATTTTGAAAGTTATTGCTACATTGATCCGTCAATCTAAGCATTGTGAAGAGCTTATGGAAACCAAGAAATTATTTCTCTCTGATATGACTCTATTGTGCAATAATAATAAGGAAAATAGAAGGTAATTAATTCATAACTTTTGCATATAATTCTTATTCAATTTGTATAGAGTTTGTTATTGAATATAATTTGCTGTGCATAATTTTAATTAATTAATTCATTTTATTTAAGTGGAATAAATTTTTTTACATGCTGTGTATCTGCTTTGGATTGGTGCGATTTCTCTATTTTGTATGCCTTAGAAATCAGCACAGTGCTGTCTAATATTTGCTGCCTTTCAAGTGAATTGCTAAGCAATCATTTTTTTCGTTTTAATTACGTTTTTTTTTCTGATATTCTTCATAAGAATCCAATGAAATAAAAAGGCATTCTTTTTTTACTAAGATTATTTCTCACGTTTGATTAATTTTAGTCAAGGTTATCTTAAGTAAAAATCACAGTGTGATATTATTTTGTAAGAGTAGTTTATCCTCTCATCAGTATAGAATTTTTTTTTTTGTGATACTCTCCTTTTAAAAGAGATTTTATCTCAAAAATTGTTTTGCTATTTTAAGTATATTTTTGTGATTAAATATAAGAGCTGAAGATACAAATGCGTGTTCACACACACTCATGTTAAAGTGAATGTGATTAATAATAATAATAATTGGACTTTATTTGAAAAGCTGTCAGTGGAATTAGTTGTTCAGGACTCCCCTTCAAGGGACTAGGAAAGGGAGTGGTCTCGTTTTAAGTTTATAATATTCTCAGCCACAAAGGCCTTTATTCCTTGAGGAAGGCTTAAAGGGATGAACACCTATTTTATACATAAGAGCTACCCCGTCCAATTGCTGCTTCATAGGAGAATTGAACTTCTAAATGAAAAAGCTCAATCTCCTAGCACAGATAATAAGATTAAACTAAATAAAGTGAATGCCAAAATTAAGAAATGGTATTTACAGATTAAGCATTCAAACTAAAAGAATACTTGTAGGAATTTAGACCACAGAACCCCTAATTCGAGGCGCTGAAAATCGACAAAAGGTCTAGATAAATTATCTAGACTTTTTAAAAAAGTCTAGAAATCTATCTAAAAAAGTCTAGAAAAGATCAGTCAATAATACAGATACCAATATTATCACAAAGGATGATGATTCTGTCGTGGCAAATGACCAGGAGGCAGCTGAGGCATTGGCCCAACATTATGCAAGAGAAATCGAAATAACTTTCAACGTCCATCTGGATGGCAAGGTAGTGAACCCTTTATTTGACGAAGATTTCACGAAGGATGAACTATCTTATGCTCTTCAACACCAAGATCTAAATCTCCAGGCCCAGATGGAATCCATGATCAATTCCTAAATCATCTGAGTGTTACGAGAAAGAATAGGTTCCTTTACTTCTTCTTTCTGTCTTGATCAACTGGAAAACTGCCAAGGGAATGGAAATTGGCCTTAATCATCCCAATTCAGAAACCCAACATAGAAATCAGTTCTGCTGATAGTTACCAACCAATCCCCTTCACTTGTATTACATATAAACTGATAGAAAGAATAATTTTGAGAGGATTAACACACCACCTACTAAGCAATGATTTAATTCCCCCTGAGCAATATGCATTTAGAAGAAGCCATGGTACTTTCGGCCAGATATTGTTCTTCAGTCAGGGTGTTAGAGATGCACAAAACTGCAAACAAACAAAACATATCATGGTGGTTTTTCTGGGCCTTACAAAAGCATTTGATAGGGTTTGGAAGTATATATTAATAAATAAATATTATAATGACTTTAAAATCATAGGTAGAGCACTTCCATGGTTCTCAAATTTCCTGAACCACAGAAATTTTTGTGTAAACTATCAAAATAGGCAATCAGGATTTTATAGGTTGTATCAAGGAATGCCTCATTGTTCTGTTTTTAGTACAACCCTGTTCTCCATTTTTATTGCAGGAATTGAAAAAATAGTATGATCATGCCAGATTAGCATTTTTCCAGATGACATTGTGTTATGGTCTAGTAGAGCAGATATTCTCGAACTAGAATATAATTTAAATAGATCTTTGTTCTAATATATCTGTTTGAGATTTTTTGAATTCTCACAAATTAAGTGCTTCTAAGTCAATTAGTTGTTTCTTTACCACAAATAGACACTTCCAAAATTATTTTCCTGCAGTTTATTTTGCTGATCAGTTGCTGGACAGTGACAAATATTCAATTTAACTGGGTTTTCCATTAGATCCTGAAATAGATAGTAGAAAACATATAGACAAAATAGCAAATAAGGCTAAAAAGTGACTTCAAATTTTGAAGTATATTTCAGAAACTGGGGAGCTGATTCCTCCACTCTCAGGCTAACATATTGCTCTCTCATTTTCCCCATTCTTGAGTACAGTTGCCAGTTATTTCAAATGTCTTCAGTCTCTAATTTAAAGATTTTAGACTGAGTTCAGTTGAGCAGAGCAAGTATTATCACAGGGTTAAGGAAAAGTCACCCTAGTGAAATAGTTCTTTTTCAAGCTGACATAGTACCGCTGACCATGAGTTCAGGTTCTTATAGATATTTTAATAGTCTAATGAATCTTGGAGTTCTTAACAGGATTTCTAAATTCATTTTAAATTGGAAGAGTAACCAATATCTAAAGAGAGGCACACCACTGGAATATGTGCTAAAAGAGTGTTTTATTAATTTCAAGGTAATTCCTAGGAACATTTATGATTGTTTGCCTCCCTCAGTGTCTAGGGAAAATGTTACTTTTAATGATGTCCTGAAGTCTCATGCCAATAGGTAGATCACTTGGACCTTTTAAAGCATTTGACCTTGAACATTAATAACATCGCCTCTTAAGCCTTGGTCATCTGCACAGATGGTAGCAGACTTTAAGATGGTCGGACCGGCAGTAGTGTTTTCAATAATATTGAGGATGATGCAGTGGTATTTAATAATATTGAGGTTGAAAGAATACTTGGCATCCAAACCTGTGACTATTATTCAGTTTTTATATCTGAGATCATAGTTTTTGGAGCAGCCCTTAATTATTCCCTGACCACTAACAAAAATAGTGTTTGGATCTTGACTGATAGAAGAGTGCTATTCAATATTTTAAAAACTGGCCAAAAATATTTAATATCCCAAACCATATTCTTATGAGAATTCTCTGCGAGATTGCCCTGAAATTACCCATAATCCTTCAGTGGAATCCATTGTACGTTGGGATGTATGGGAACGAGATAGCTGATACTCTTGCCAGTAATAGCTGTGATCTTCTGATGAACAATATTGGCAAGCTTTTACTCCCTTAGAAATCTACTCCTTATACCGACTGAAATTGCTCTCTGTATAGTGTACTCCTCCTGCTCACCACTGTTATGCATCCAAAAGTCCTGGTTTATCAATTTCTTGCAGTGGTTCTCGGCCTCTTCAGATGGCCATGGTGAGATTGAGAAGTGACCATTTAAATATTTGAGGTTTTTGAATGAAGAGAGGATTTTCTCTTTTTGTTCACCTCCTTAATGGTCTTAGTGCCTTATGGAGGCTCCTGTATGTTGAGCAGGACCTTATCTATGGGAATCTGGCATGTTGGGGCCTTTTGAATCTGGTGTAGGCTTTCATATACCTGTGGGATAGATAATAACAACATAATAATAAATATCATATCAAAGAAAAACAATTAGCAAAAAATATTAATTTACCTAAACAAATTATCTGAACCATAATATCTAAAAGAACATTGTATCTAGAGAGCGCCAATGCTGCTACAACTAGAACACAGATGAAAAGAACTAAAGTAGCAAAAAGGTTTCATTAAAACTTGAAATAAAAAGGAGAAAATAATATAATTCAATGAATCCGGCCTGAAGACTTTTTCAAGGGTCACCCTCAGGCAGGAATTTTGACAAATTGTCAGACCTTTAGCAGAAAAAATCCCTAGTTTGAATCCCTGCCTTTCCCCCTCTGGTTTTTTTTTCTGTGAAAGATCTGACAACTTGTCAAATCCTTGGTTTGAATCCCTGCCTGAGGGTGACCCTTGAAAAAGTCTTCAGGCCGGATTCATTGCATAATATTTTTTTCTCCTTTTGATTTCGAGTTTTAACGAAACCTTTTTGCTAACATAATAATTATAAGTTATCATTAATACTAACCATGATCATCTATAGTATAATTCTTAAACAAAATTTTTAATACTGAGCAGAGTTAAAAACATATTTGCCTTTTTTAAAAATCTATTTTATTTTCAGATGTTCTGATGAAAAATTTTGTTTTGGCATCAAGCAACCTAAGTCATTTTTTCAAAATATATTTAAACTGATTGATTTATTGGTGTGCAAATAAACTTAAGAAGTTTAAATGAAAAACAAGTTAGGGATCATAAACTTCTCACTTTGTACATAATTTTTATTTTGAATTGCAACTAAAATCAATGAATTGAATTTTGCAATTTCGATTATTTTATATTTATGTTGATTCATTAAAAATATTTCAAATATTTTTTTCACTATCGTTTTTATTTTTTGTTTATTGTTGCATTTTTTTTCCTGTTTCAATCTGATTTTAGTGATGTTTTCATTTGAGTGTTTATGAATAAGTTAGATGGAGAAGATCCTATTGCTCGGAAACAAAGCTTTTACTGGTTACTATAGATTTTAATCTAAAATGACTACAAATAATATATTCTTTTAATTTTTTTATATGCTTGATATTTTCTGTAATAACTTTGTTAGAAAAATTGTAACAATTATGTTAGATATTATTTGCGGGATAACTAGTCATCAAGATGGGCATATCTTCTAGTTGTTGATAATAACCGATTATGACATTAACCAATACAATTATATATATATGTTGACATAAATAACCATTTAACTGATGGGGTATATTAATTAAGATATATTTAATTTTTTTATTTATTATTCAAAAATATTATTGTTTTTTGTTATATTTTTTAAATTATATAATTTAAGCTGTTGTTTTATTATTCTTAAAATTGAAAATAATCTTTAGTATTTTGTTTAATACAAATTTCAATCTTAGTTAGCCTTACGTGTTTCATTTTTTTTAATATTTAGGACAGTACTACAAATGTCGGTTTGGCAAGAATGGCTTATAGCCATGGCATACATTCATCCTCAAAATGCTGAAGAACAGAAGTTATCTGATATGGTGTACTCTCTTTTTCGCATGCTTCTTCATCATGCTATCAAGTACGAGTATGGAGGTTGGAGAGTATGGGTTGATACTCTGGCTATTGTTCATTCCAAAGTGAGCTTTCTAAATATATTGTGCATTTATAATTTACTGAATTTAATTTTAAAACATAATTTCATATTTTTAGTATAAGAAAAAAAGTATATAAAATTGATATTTTTCTTAATATTTTCACAAACATTCTTAATTGTGTTTTAGGTTTCCTTCGAAGAATTTAAATTACAGTTTTCACAAATGTATGAACAATATGAACAGAGGCGCTCAGATCATTTAACTGACCCAGCTCTTCGTAAACAAAAGCCCATCAGTACTATCTCAGGCTTGGAAAATAATAACCACCGTGCCTTAAATGTTGTAAATCCACCCAGACCTGATATTCTTAAAGATTCTAATGAAAATTCAAAACCAGATACTATAAAAGCGATAACCAATACTCCATCTTCTCATGAAAAAGAGACTGATTCAGTTCAAGAAGAATCCAGTAAAGCATCAAATTCTTCACCTGGCACATTTACTGTAAGCAGTGATGAAACTAGAGAAAAAATAGCTGCTGTTCAAATAACAGAGGTTCAGAATGGTATGAATAAACCCAACTATAACAGTAGTTTGTGTGAAGCATTGTTGACTGCTGATGATCATAGACCTGTTCCTGTTGAATCTGAAGATCGAAGTATGATTGAAACTTTACCTGTCCAGACTCTTACTGATAATGAAACATGCAATTTAGATCAATCAGCATCTGTGGAAGAAAACAGTGATTTGAATCTAAATCATACCCAAGAGATTGATTTAGAATCAGAAAGTGGTGTCAAAATGGGCTCAGATAATCCTCAAACTAATTCTCCTAGTGACTCAGGCTTTGCTTCTTTATCTGTTAATGATGATTCAAAAGGTAAAACATTAGCTGATGATGAATTAACTTATGAAAATGAATTGGCCTTGGATGATGAAAGTGCTGCCACTGAAAAATCTCCTGATGAGATACCCAACGAAATATTGGATGATGATCAACCTGTTAAATCATTTGAAGATATGGAGCATGTTTCTTATGAAAGCTCAAATTTTTGTGAAACTGTAGAAGATAATGCAGAATTGGGAACTTCAAACTTGCAAGATTTAGAAGATGAAATCCCCCAAATTTCAAGTGATAGTCAAACTTTAGAGGAAGGAAATAAAGAAGAAATTGATGCCAAAGATATAGAAGGAAACTTAAGTGATTCACATGCGTCTGCTGATATTTCTGGAGAGATAATTGAAGCATCAGAAACTTCAATGGAATCTAGCTCCACATTACCTGCTGTAACTGAAAATGAGGAGAATAAACCAGATGCAGTTGCTCAAGAAATAACTGAAAGTGGTACAGATGATTCTGTCAATGTGGTTACAGAAAATGTTGCTGTAGATGATAAGAGTTCAGAATTAGTAACCACTCCAGAAAGCTGTACATTACTTGAAACTATTATTACTGAGACAGAAGTAGTTCATTTAAATAAAGATGAGCCTTCTCAAGAAATTGAAGTTTCTGAAAATCAGGATTGTATTCAGACAAATTCTGAAAGTCAAATTTTAAATGACTCTGTCACTACTGAAGAAGAAAATAGTGTGTCGTCTCCTTTGTCAGAGAAGAACCAAGAGAAGATTGAAGAACCAATTGTCAATGATAATTCTGAACCTACTGATTCAGAAACAACCAAAATAATATCTGAAAATAACTTAACCTCTCCATCAAAACAAAATCATGATTCTTTTTCTGTTACTGAGGTAAAAGAAGAAAATGATTTATCTGACACATTAAAAGATGCAACACCTGTGGAATCTGAGCATTTACTTGTGGAAGAAGTTAATGCAGTTGAAACTGAAGAGTCTTCTCAGGAAAAAGAAATCTCTAAAAGTTTACCACACAGTCCTGAAAAAACTGTGCAAACTACTTCTTCATTGCCATCTTCCCCCAATACTGTATCTACTATTTCTCAAGTTGAATCTCCAACATCAACTGATGATAAAGATGTAAAAGCTCTTGAAAATAAAGCAATTGAAGAATCTACCCCTTTTAAAAAAAGAGAAGATGAAGAGGAGGAAGCAGAAAAGCGACCTGGCATTAGTACTATTGAAGGCCAGTTGGAGAAAGAACGAAGACTAATGGCAGAGGCAAGTGGAGATAGAACTGATGAACAAATTTTAAATGAAGCTTCTACTTCTCCTAAAACTGGCTCTGATACAGCATCATGGGTATTGGAAGATTCTCCATTAGGTGATTCTCCACTGGAAAAATCTCCAGTTGACCCAAATACAGTAAAAAATAATATTGAAAATGCAGCATCTAATCAGAATATTGTTCCTACATCTGAAGCAGATGTAGCGCCAACTAGGCGTACTCGAAGTGTAATTGTTCCTCGAAAGCAGCCAACTAATCCAGTTCAGAGACCTAAGTCAATGTCAATGAGCCAGAAACCAGCAAGTGGAAATGGTAGACAAATGTTTAATTCTGGACCTACAAGACCCCCTTTCCGAATACCAGAATTTAGATGGTCACCTATACATCAAAGATTGTTATCTGATTTGTTATTTTCTCTAGAAACAGATATTCAAGTCTGGAGAAGGTAATTACTGACTTATTTTAATTATTATTTAAAGATATCAAACTATAATTACTTTAATAACTATTTTATACTTTAAAATTAATGTATTTCATTATAAAAGGAGGAATGTGCACATTTTTTTCAGATTTGTAGTTTGTTAGTAAAGGACTATTGAATTGTCGTAATAGTAGCACATTAGCTTTCTTATTTGAAAGGTCAATTTATTTGTTTTCTAGCCATACTACGAAAACTGTGATAGACTTTGTGAATAGTGGTGAAAATGCTATATTTGTGATCAACACTGTCCACTTAATTTCTCAAGTGGCTGATAATATCATCATAGCTTGTGGTGGTTTGTTGCCTTTGTTGGCTTCAGCAACATCTCCAAATGTAAGTAGTATTCTTTATTAAACATTTACGAGACATTGATTTAAAACCTCAAATTCTTATTTTAATTTTTTCCCCATGAAAATGCTGTAAAACTTAATTATATGTATTATTGAAATTTTATATCTTTTAATATTTTAAGAAATGGTTACAACGACTTTTGCTAGCATACTTTTCAGTTTCTTGTTTGTTTATTTTCTTGATTATTTCCATGATGCATCAATATAAAAAGATTACTTTAAAATTTGAAAAGAATTTTAAATTTATACTTTTACTCTTTCAATAATTATATACTATTCTTTTTTCATCCTTTTAGCATGAGCTAGATGTGATTGAGCCAACACAAGGGATGTCAATCGAAGTTGCTGTAGCTTTCTTACAGCGACTGGTGAACATGACTGATGTTTTGGTATTTGCATCATCCTTGAGTTTTAGTGAACTGGAAGCGGAGAAAAACATGTCCAGTGGTGGAATATTAAGGCAGTGTTTGAGATTAGGTACAATATTAAAAATTATATAGATTTATTTTGAGTGAAATGATGTGTATAACAATAATAATTGGAGAAATGTTTAAAAAATGAGCCTATGCATTTTAATTTTTTATGGAGGGTTTTTAAATTTTTTATATCATACATAAGGAAATGAGAAGTTAATTTTTTAGAGTATTATTCATAAAGAAATTTGCTTTTGTATTAATTTAATAAAGCATATTGCATTGTTTTACATGGTAAGAGAGCCATTTTGACAGTGATTTGAAATAAGTTTTTTTTCTGTTAGATTTATATTTTTATTGTTCTTCAGAACCTGAATTTATAAGGTAAATTGTAACAGCTTTTACTTTTTTGCATAATTTGTTTCAGTGCTTTACTTGTTATTAAACAGTTTTTTAAAAAAACGTATTCTTTAATAGAAAGATTTTTTATAAAATAAAAGAAGGTATTAAATATGGTCCCAATATATAAGAAGTATTAGATTTTCATGAAAAGGAATTCTATATTGTATTAAACTTAGGCCTCTCAGATTTCTCAAAGATGGTTATGCATAAAATGAGATTTCTTCAATGACGTATTGAATACTTCTGCAAAGTTTTGCTGCAATATAATAAGATTATTTGAATAATCATTGAAATTGTTTTAAAAATTGCATTGTTTCACAATAATTTTCTGTGAGATATTCACAATTTTTTTATATATGAGATTTTTTCCATCCATTATATAAATAAATCATTTTTCAGAATGAATTTAATGTTTTTTCTTATAAAGTCAGAGAATTTACTTGATTAATTTAATCTGATTGTCATTATTATGTTGCATCACTATTCAAGTATTAATACCATAGTACTCATTCTGGTTTTATTAATATTTATGATAATTAAGTCTTAGTTTTACTACTATTTGTTAATTAATTTTGTAATTAAGTTCTAAAATGAATGGGGAATTTTCTTTATATTGCAGTTTGTACATCTGCTGTACGCAACTGTCTAGAATGCAGAGAAAGAAGCCTTCCCCAAACTCCTGTGATACCTCATCCAAGTTCCAGTATGTCAAGAGATTCCCGTCCTTCTCCAATTCAAGCGCTGATTGGTGGGGTTCAACCATCAGCCAAGGTTGATTTTGTATGAAATACTTCTGCTTTTTTTTGTGTGTGTTGTTTGTGTTCATTTTTTTATTTTTTATTTTTAAAGATGCCTTATTCAAATTTGTTTTACTTGTATCTTTGTTGCATAATTATGTTTAATGCTTCTGCTGTAAATCTGATGATTATATATTTTTGTTAACGTTTGCTGTATAAATGTGCTGAAAAGTTTAAATTGTCTTTATTTTCTTTATAATTATTTATTTTTACTTCATTTATTAGCAAAAAAATTTAATTAAAACAATTGTTTTATTAAATTTTTATTGTTATATCATGAATTACAGAAATCTTTCAGGCATGATTTAACATACAAATATTATAATTAAAAAGTAGTAGCCTTGAAAAATACAGTGATTTTTTAATTGTTTAAGCCTTTATTTTATTAAAAAATATTAATTACTTTATTCATGTTTATAATCTAAGAGATAATAGCATTTCCACCCTATATGTACATTCATAATATTATAAATACTTAAATTATATAAAATTTGATATTAAAAATATTGAAATAAAAACAATTCCTTATAATTGAGTAGTTGTTAATTTCCTTATTCGAAAAATTCCTGTTCAAAAATTTTATGTATATTGCTACTTTATAAACTGCCTGAACAATTTTTTTTAAATATTCAGATTTATTTCATCTTTTTTATTACAAATGTATAAAAAATTTCAAGTATTATTTGGTTGCTTTAATAGCTTATTTAAATTATTTCCTTTTTCTGTAGAATATTGTTGAAAATTTAGGAGGGCAAAGTAGTCCTATTCGTGACCCTGAGAAACTTTTACAAGATATGGATGTTAATCGTCTTCGAGCTGTTATATATCGGGATGTGGTAAGTATTACAATATTTGGATTTTGTGTAGAAAAGTATCAAAAAGAAAGAAATTCTGTTGATATCAAAGCAGTGTGTGATTGTTCTTATCAACATTATGAGCAGGATATTTCCATATTTTGCAAATTAACTGTCTCACACACACACATATATATATTGGACAACATGTTTCTTTCAAAATTATTCTATTTTCTTTAAAAAAAAATTGTATTTGTTGAGTATTGTTAATTTCCTTCTTCAATTGTATTTAT
Source organism: Argiope argentata (assembly GCA_026289955.1). Taxonomy (NCBI): domain Eukaryota; kingdom Metazoa; phylum Arthropoda; class Arachnida; order Araneae; family Araneidae; genus Argiope; species Argiope argentata. Next base: position 1,473,276 of record JAOUZG010031484.1, on the reverse strand, counting down.
TTTCAACACTTGATTGCTATGTACATACTAATTACACTTGTTTCATTGCAAGAGTGTATATATATTTTTTATTTTAGATTGTTTATAAATATTCACTTTCATAAATAAATAAATATTAATTCAAGAGTTTTCTTGGATTATTTTCTGATTTTTTTTTCATTTAATTTTCGAGTATTAAATTATCACTAACATTCTATAAAAAGACAAAAAAAAAAAAAAAAAAATGAAGTATTACTTTCTTATGCACAGCATTAATTTTTTAAATTATTGTGGATATATGAACTATCTTTTAAAATTATTAGCTGAACTAAGTTTTATATTTTTAGTGTACTTTATATATTTTTTTTAATATTATATACATAATATTTTAATTCCAACATTAAAATTTTGGGGTGTTTTTGTCATCTGTAACTACTATTTACATTAAATATATCTTTTTTTTCTATTCCAGGATGAAACAAAACAAGCACAATTTTTAGCTTTAGCTGTTGTTTATTTCATTTCTGTGTTAATGGTCTCAAAATATCGTGATATATTAGAGCCACCTCCTCCTCCATCATCCTTTTCATCACGGCAAGCTGCAAATTCAGAAATGTCTCATTACACATCATCAGTTGCTGTATCCTCATCCGCATCTCAAACAGGTAAATATTTTTTTTTAGTATGTGTGTACTCGGAACTTTTAGAGATGATGCAATTATTTATTTCTGTTTTTATTTAGCACTTTTCCTTTCATTAGTAAATAGGAAACTGTATAAACTGAACTGAGTGACAATAATGATAAAAACATAATAAAAGATCCTTCAATTAATATAAATGATTGATGAAGCTGTAAAAGTTTTTTTTTTAAATAAATTTGTTTGAGGGAAAAATCTTTACATTTTTGAGCATTGATAGGTAATTAGATATAATAAATGTTTTATAAAAACTACAATTTTCATTATTACCAAGTTCTTCATCACTATTTTTGGATTATCTGAAATCTATATTAATAAAAATGCATCTCGAAATGGGTTGCTAAGCGCAAAACTAGAGAACAGCTTGACCGATTCGGCTAACTTTTTTTAAATATTTTCGTTAAGACACGAGGATGGTTCTTATGGAGAGAAAAAATTAAAAAACTGCGTGGGAAATAGTTAAAATGACACTTTCTTACTTTCCCGCCAAAAATCTTCATTTCCTTTCCCCACACCAACCGAGTAAGATAGCAGGAAGCAATAAATTATGATTTGTTTAGAAAGAAATACGCAAAGTCAGTTGGTTTTCATTTATAGATAACGGGATGTTTAAAAAAGAAAGAAAATAGTTGCTTTTATTATTAGTCTGTAAGGATATTTAATTTATGCCTGCTCAAAATAAAGTCTGGGCAGGGAAGGAAAAAAAAAGAATGAAAAGAAGGGTATGTGTGTGTCACCATTATTTCCTCTGTGAGCGGCATTTTCCAAGCTGTTTTTAAACTTTCGCATCTCTTGAAAACCGTGTCTTTATTTGTTTGGTGTGTTTACATTTATGAAAATTTTAATCTCATTATTGTATAAAAACGTAGAATTTTAGACGTTTCCCTCCACCATGTAAGGAAAATATCAATTCTGGGACAATCATTGCTCGTATAGAAAGAGAAAGACAAGTAGTACAATGAACAGAACATCTGAAGAAAATAATACTATAAATGAATTATATGATTATTAAAATTTATTTGGTTTAAAAATATTTTGGTGAAAAACCTGTTATGAGACACAGCTACATAAAATATTATATGAAAATTTTAGCGAGCATTAATACTGGCGAACTGACTGGTCGCTAAAGGTGGCTAGTTGATAATAAATTTGATTTTGAAAAATTTAAAAATTAATTTAAAACACTATTAATAATCCTTATTTTTAGAAATAAGTTTTTATATGTATAATGAATGAGTGTTTATATGTGTAATAATTTTTTTTATTAATATTTTTGATTTTAAGAAAATTGTTTTAATTTAGTCTTTAGTACTTGCCTTTTTATCTTGTCTTTATTTCATATTTGATTAATCTGTTATTTAAAGAAACACTATTTCTGTATCTGAAATATTTTTCACTTCAATTTCAAGTGAACCAAGTATGTATTCTTTATAACAGTTTAAAAAAAGGCATAAGTAAATTAAAACTAATTTTTAATATCTAATTTTAAGTTTAAAAAAAACTGGAGCTTGTGTAAAATATGTAATTAAATCTTTATTACTTTATATTAAGAATCATAAACAGAATGTAGATTTTCTTTGAATCACAAAAGCTGTACATTTGATAACTGCATTTCTGCAAGTTCATATCTTTCTAAAATTCATTTTTTTATATTCTTTCGAGAATTAATTCATATTTTATCTGAAAAAATAAATATAATTAAATATATGTCTAAAAATTCACAAGAATTTCAATATGTTAAGCACCTTTTAAAACATATCTTTATTTCCTTGCATGTAATTCCTTACTTGAGCAGTTACAACTGAGTTTCTGTATTTATCTTGTAAAAAAATCCTGAAGGATTTATTATAGTATTTTAAAATTAGATTTTTACTTCAAATTATGAAGAAAAGGATTAATTAGTTTACTTTTATGCATGATTCAAAAAGTCTGCTTATAAACATTTTCAGTTTGCCAAATTTAAAGCATTGTAGTACATTTTCTCAAAATATTTGAACATCTTTATAATTTAAAATTGTTTAAAGTAATTCCTGGTAAATTATTATCTACCTCACTTTCTGAAAAAATGATATATTTCAGCCATCATAATATTAAAATTATTTGTGATATATCTGAAGCAATTGAGTTTTAATATTTCACTAAGATGTTTGGCTGTTTGTTAACAAGCAACATTATCAGCATTTGCTCATAAAAGTGTGATTGAAATTAAAATATAGTTTGTAATTTTGATTTTCCAGCTATTGATTCAGATGCTAGAGCAAATGGGCAGTTGTCTGATACTACGCCTGCATGTAATGAAGATGGTGAAGATGAAGTTATCATTGTTGAAGATACAGATTCTAGCATACTTGCTCATTTACATTCTTCTGGTGCTCCTGTATCTGCTGTAAGTTATTTTTGAGATATATTCATATTATATTTGTTTAACCTTAAAGTTATTTTTTTCTAATGAAATTTACTGTGATTAAATTATCTGCATACATATTATATTAGATTAAAATATGAACGAATTATTATTTAAAATTATAAATGTATTTAATGTTAAATATAAGGTATTTGATGCATTAAATGTATAAAATATACTTCAAGTTGCATTGTTCTGTGTAATCTATATATGCATGATAATAATTATTAGACTGTGAGTGAAAAATGAAACAGCAAGAGAGAGAGAAAAAAAAGACAATAAAATATAATTCTTAGGGGAGGAATATAAGATATTTTAAAAAGTGTTTTTATTTTAAGACCAATAATTGTTAAACTGAGTTTATATTCCTACCATTCAATAATATATATATATATATATATATATATATATATATATATATATATATAATGAGTAAAGAAATTTTACAAAACAAGATGCAGAAAACTTTAAGAAATACATATAGATGGCTTATATCCATATTTATGCAAAAGTAGCTTTTTTTAACATTGAATATTAATATTTGTTTGCCTGATCGTATCTGTTAATTTCCCATATGTACTTAAATCAGACATTAGTGGCATAAGAAACTTTATTTTAATTATATAATATTTTGAATTAATGTTGATTATGTAAAGCATTTTAATATTTTTCACTGATTTTCTTTTAGGTTATTAGAACTCAAAAGCTAAAAGCTGAACATGGAATTCGACAAGAAGCAGAGCTTATGGTAAATGGTGCTGGAGAGGACAGTCCTCATATGAATGATGAACTTAGAGAAAGAGATGTTGAATCTGAGTCTGTTGTCAATTTGACATCTGTGCCAGAAGATGTATCGTTTTCTGTGGCAGATACTAGAGTTTCCAACTCAGATCCTTCAATTATGACTTCTTCTTTAGCTCAAAATGGATATTCAAGGACTTTGGACTCAATGGATGGTTGTCAGCAATCACGAACTGATGACATTCACATTTCTTCATTGGGAAGTGCAGATGATTTTCATATGTTAAGTTCATCGTTATCAAGGGAAGCTACCTTAACACAAAAACTTGAATCAGCTCTTGGTAGTGTGTGTCCTTTGTTACGTGAAATTATGCTAGATTTTGCACCTTTTCTTTCTCGAACTTTAGTTGGATCCCATGGGCAAGATCTACTTGTAGAAGGGAAAGGTATGTGATCCAATATTTTTGGCATTATGATTACTTAATTTAAATGCAATTTGTAGGGTTTCGCTTTAAAATTTTCTTTCTTAGTTATTACATGTGAAATTTTTTGTTTCTTTATCATCTGTGAAAAAAAGGGTAAAAATAGATGAGGTCCTAAGATTATAATAAACAGTTCCAAGGAAATTTTATCCATGAGTAATATATTCTTGAAATAAGAGTTTAGTATGGAATAATTGATAATACCTTTAAGTCACATTTATAAGTAAATAAAAAGAGTAGGAGAAATATATTAGCTATTATGCTACTTGCTGTTTTTAGATTTTTTTTAAATTTAAAAATTTAATATTTATTGTATTGTATTTCTGGAAATTATAGGATTATGCACCTTCAAAAATAGCACATCTGTAGTGGAACTAGTGATGCTTTTGTGTTCCCAGGAATGGCAAAATTCTTTACAGAAACATGCTGGCTTAGCTTTTATTGAATTAATAAATGAGGGAAGGTATGTTGAAACAGATCTTTGCTACAAAATGGAAAATTTATCTGTTAACATTTAATTATTTTATTCCTATTAAAATATGAATATATCAATGCAATAATTCATAAATATGTTTTTTTACTTTTTATTTTAAAATGTCCTCATTTTAAAGAAAGGTTTGTTAACTAAATTATAATTTTAATTAATTTCTATTCTTACTTTTTAAGTTTATATTCTTTAATAACATTATTCAGTTTGCTTAAACATATGTTTAGATTAACTATAAGAATTTTTCTTCTAGTCTCTTTTTGCCTTGCATCACTCTGAAAAAGAGTAGATTTAAATCTGTTGCAGGATGGGCACATTTTTCCTTATAATCAACCTTAAAAAGTTAAAATAAAAGCCAATTTTCACATTAAAAGAATACAGAAGATTGTAAATTGTGTTCCATTATGTAGAGGAATTCATGTTATTTATTCAACCATAGCTCCATAAAATTATTTTCCAACATTGAAAATAATTTTAGAAGCAATAAGTTTTTATGTTCACAGAATATTTCAGTTTGAATTAAATGACTTAAAATAAATAAAGTAAATAATAGAATAAATAAATAAATTTCTTTTAGAAGTCCCATGTATTTTTTATTAAAGCAATAAGACATTCAAGGTCTTTATGCATTGTTTACATTATCAACATTCCCCCTCCCCCTATCAAATAAGATATCAGTGGCAAGGAATTTTTATCAATTTCTGTTATGGAATATTCAACAATGTTTAACATATTATTTGCATAAAATTTGCATTAAAATTAAAAGTAAAGCAACATAAAAGATTTGGAATATAAATTTTGTTGTTGTTTTTATTATAAACTGTATAGCCATAAATTAAATTAAGTTTTCCGTGAAATGCTTCTTATAAGAAAGAAAATTTATTTCCAAATATCAATAATTTGTAATGTAAAGCAGTTACTTAGGTTCTGTGCTGATCTATTTTATTCTTTTTGGTTTGACAGACCTCTGATTTTAATTTTTTATGATTTAATAATAAAATATTAAATATAACCTTTTTAATATCTTAGAATTTTATTTTTTCATTTTTTTATCCCTTTCTTTAAAATATTGAAATTTATTGAATTTCAGACTTCTTTCTCATGCAATGAAAGATCATATAGTGAGAGTAGCAAATGAAGCTGAATTTATTTTGAATCGCATGAGAGCAGATGATGTTTTGAAACATGCAGATTTTGAGGTATGTATTTTACTCTGAAACTAATAATTAATTGCATTCACATTCATATTCATTAACTAAAATATTACTAATTTATTTAGTCTCTCTGTGCTCAAACTGTACTGGACAGAAAAGAGGAAGAAAAAATGTGCGACCACCTTATAACTGCAGCTAGACGCCGAGACAGTGTCACTGCATCCAGGAATATTGAAAAAATCTTAAATATTCTTACAAACAAACATGGTGCTTGGGGAAATAAGATCTGCGCACCCCAAAGAGAATACCTGAAATTGGATTCTTGGGAAGATGATGCTAGAAGAAGAAAACGCTTTGTACAAAATCCATATGGTTCTAGTCATCCAGAAGCTACTCTAAAGGCAGCTATTGAGCATGGTAAGTTTGATTTATATGTTTTTTTAATTCTTTCATTTTATGGGGAAATAAAAACACTTTTTATTGCAAAATTTTGTATGTTATGCCTAAATTTTTTATAATTATAACCCCATGACATGTTTTTAAAAAAATTCAATAATTTTTTCAAAACTCTATTGCATAGGCAATTTATGTAATCTTGGCCATTAAGACTCTTAGGAAGTTTAAAGTTGTATTAAATGTATATCAGTCTGTAGAGTTGGGGGAGTTTCTAAACTATTTAAGATCTGCAGTTTTATTTTGTCAAAATCTACCTTTGCCTTTGAATCTTATTTATATGATAAGTGCCTTGATGGATTGAGAGGATATACAGTACTTAAAATTGTGTTCATTTTATTACAAATGAAGTTCAAACCTTCTGTATCTGTAAATTAAATAAAAGAATGAATATTCTATTCGTTAATTATTTTGCAGTAATAAATAATTTTTATTTTTGAAAGTATTGACAGTAATACTAACATTTTAAGTATCAATTTACTTTTCATATAATATTATTATTACTTTTTATATTAGAATGAAACTTTTAAGTTTTCTTCGTATTACTGTGTCTTAAGTATAGTTTATATTTAACGATCCCAAAAATGTTTGTTAGAAATCATAAAATTACAGAGGAAAATATTTTTATTTTTAAGTGGAACATCCCTTTTCTCTAAATTTTTTTGAATACTTAAAATGTTTGTAATTTATTTTTATTCTTCATTTAAATTTGCAGGGGCTCCTGAAGATGCAATATTACAAGCCCGAGAAGAATTTCATCAGCATTTGGCACTTACACGAAGACAGCAGCAACATCACTTACAAAGCAGTGATTTACTAGATGACAGTGATTTGTGGGACGATAAAGATCTGGATGCTGAATTAGCTGGTAATAAGACAATTTAAATTAATTTTTCCTTTATTCGCTGAATAAATTCTGTCTCCTTAAAACTTTTATACAATTATTAAAGAGAACATATTGCTGTTATATCATGATATTTAATTTAATTGTATTGTTACAAAAAGAAATTTTGAAAAATAGTTGTTATTTATATAAGGAATCAGATTTTTTATGGTGAACCATTATGTGCTAATGATAGCAGATAAGAATCAGTTCTATAGAAATGTGCAAATAATAATTTAATTTTTAATCTAAATGATGCTTTATTCCTCAGCATCCTAATAATTTTTTACTTGACAGTTTCAAACGTTATTGATTTGAGATGAATAAAATTATTTACATGGCATTTCTTTTTTGCTAATTTAATTAGCTTAGTGGCAAATATGCCAGCTTCATGGCATAAATTGATTTTAAACTTGGATTCTATTGATATCCTCTGTATTTTTACAAATTTGTAGCTCATGTTTGCTAGTCGGAAATGAGTTATGTAGATTCTATCAGCTGTCATTGACTGATTATGGTTTGGAATTTTTATATTCACCATTATGCTACATTAAGTATGATTAAATTCAACATTTCAGTTTTTTTTCTATTTCATGTGTTTATATCTATGCAGAAACTGATACTCTTTACCCTTTTGAAAAAGCATTTTTGAGAGTCTTATAGGAGAATTTCCAACAATATTTCCTTTTTCTGGTATATAAAGCTTTGAAAACAAATATATTTTAATCAAAGAATACACATTAGAAATTGGAGCATTTGGAATTATATCTGTCAATCAGTCTTTGAATACACTGGTGTAAAAACACTTTCATCTAGATGCATGGGATTTGATATATTCTTCATATACTAAATTTATAGACTTTTATCAAATTTTGAGTTTGCAAAAGCTTGTCTGTTTATTTAAATGTACGCATACTTTATAAGTGTATATATATACATAGTAAATGTAAATAGTGTGTATATACTACATTTATATGCATATTAAATGTAAAGAGTTGGATGGTTAAAATTTAGTTGCTCAATTGTTGCTTCTGAAGTATAGATCTATATAAAATTTTAAGTGTTAGCTATGCATTAAAATGCAATTCTTTAAAAACTCTAATACCTATATAATAGACATTTAGTATAGCATCAAGTTATGAAAATTGCCAAATTTGGGTTCAGTCATAAATGAAATTAATGATCTTTTTTGCAATGAGATTCTTTATCATTCAATTTCTTTATATGAATATAACATTCATCACATACTTATATATTAAACATTTTTTATGACTACTTTAATTGTTATTAATTACTATCTTCTGTAATTTCTTTAAACTGTCACGTTAATACTTTCTGCTTTTTATTTTTATAAATAGGGCCAGTCAGCTTCAGTACAAAATGTCGATTAATAGCTCCTGGAGTTGTTGTTCCGGGAATGCTGTCAATCACTCAAGCAGAAATGTTTTTTGAAGTTGATGAAGATGACTCAGAATATAAGAAAATGGATCCAGAGGTAAGAATTATTATTATTATTATAAATATTTAATGAACAATTTCTAAGATGGAAAATATATTCATTTGTATTTGAAATTCTTGAGGATATTTTAATTGTGAATTCATTTAAACTGACTGGTATACAAAAATAGAAAACCGAAACATATTAAAGAGAGTAAACTGTAAACTCTAAGAAGCAGAAATTAAATTTTTCGGTTTTCCTGTATAACATTTTTAAATGCATTCTGAATTACATCTTAATTTAAAAAATAATAATTGCAATTAAGTTTAAAAAATTCTATATTTATTATTCAAAATTTAGATCTGAGGATGGGCATCATTAGTTTAGCATTTTTGTAGGATTTCTAAAATTTTATAGTTAATTTGAAGATAATGTTTTGGCTTAGTTCTGAACAATCCTCTTTTTAAATTAACAAATAACTTTTCATTTTAAGAACAATTAAGAAAACAAACATTCTTCAAAAGTTAATTAGCTTTTTTAAAATTAGCTATTATTAAAGCTCTATACATGAAAAGACGATCTGTTCTTCAAAGTATTTAGCACCAACAGTTTTCTGCAATTAATAATTATTCAAGGAGGTTTAGAAATGGTTTTGATAGAATTAAAATAAAATAGATTTATGAAGACAATTTTAGGAAACGGAATGAAAGTAAATCATTTCGAAAGTTTTTTAAGTAACTTCAATAGGTTAGGTTGATAATGAGTGAGATATTTAGGTAAGTGCATACTACACTCTTCAAGTGGATCAAAAGGTAAGTGCTCATCTTCATCTGAAACTGCAACTTAAGGTATGAATTTAATCATTTTATTCAATAGGGGTTTCTCCATTAAGTTTGGAAATTCAAAACAACCGTAAATTATTCTAAATATTTCTTTACTTCCAGCCTCTCCGTTATCTGACTTTATCTATACTGAGATTTTGACAGCATTTAGTAATTAAGAAACAATAATTGTCTTCCTTAAACATGATTTCATTTTAAAAGCTATTGTTCTATAAATTCTCTCTTGATATCAAGCACCAAGTCTTTCAATATGTTTAAACAACTTCTGCTGAACAGAATAGCTCAAAATAGTTTTCAAACTTATTACTCAATGTGCTCAGGAAAGTCAATTTTAATTGGAAATGATGGGCCTTTTATGTTTCTTGAACTCTTCTAAGTTCAGAGGGAAAAATCAAATTATCTCTTCTATAATGATTTTCACTTTATTTCGAAACAATTTTTTATATATTTATTTTAATTTTAATATTTATTGAAGAAACTTGCAAGTTTTTTAGATCAATTTAATACCCTATGAAAGAAACATTTTCTGCTTTTTAGTCTTATTCATGTTTATCAGTATTTATTTCTTGTTTATTTATCATTATTCAATGGTACGAGATGGAAGATGATATGATGATATTCCAAGTTGTATGTGAATAGTAATGACTTTGTATCATTACCTTCATTTCTTGAAAGTCATTTTTGTAGTTTATTGCAAGATGAATTCCTCCAGATCAGCATGGAAAGCATTTATTTAATTTCTTCATATAGAAGGGGGAGGGCATTGAGACATATGCTCTTACAGCAGGATTAAACAATTTGACTCACACCATATTCTAATGGAACGAGCATTATGAGACAGGACACTTAAACAATAGAGATTTGTAGGCCTACAGTGTGTCTACATTGTAGGCCTGTGGCAAAGTTAAATATAATCGCCAGTGGCAATTATATTTAATTATACTGTTCCAAATTATTGTCACATTTTCATTTGGGTTCACTTTATTTTTGCCGACCTGACTGTTGTAGATGATGGGGGATTTAGGAATTGTGGAAGTTGAAATGTTAAACGTTTGATTATCTTTCTCGGGAATTTCTTAAAAATTGAAATTATTTACATGGATTATTTCAGTTATTTTAACACAAAGTATTTTTTTAAAATCTTCTGCCAGCTTTGTTAACCTCATGGTGATTTTTTTGAAAATTTAGTTAGAAATTTAACTACAAATTAATGGAAATTTTTTTCTCTCTTTAACAATAACTTCCGAAAAACTACAGAGAAAAAATAATTTTTACATCATCATAAAATGATAAAATAAAATCTTTTCAATGATACCAAATTTTTTGCTTTAAATTTTTTTTCTATTTTTAATTAATTTTTTGAAATATTCTATTTTACAATAATATATTTCATTATTTAAAGGAAATTTAAACCTCCTCAATATTTCTACTAATATTTCACCATTCGCTTTTTATATTATTGTGATGAAGCTATGAAGATTCATTTTATTTTTCCATATTGAGTAGATTTCAATATAAAGCTTTTTTTAAATATTTTTTTAACTTTAAGTTAAGGTTTAAATTAATAAATAATATTTGATGGAAAAGTTTTTAAGTGCTTCTAGTTTAAAATACTGCTATTTTTAACTGTTATTTAATCGGATGTATAAAGATGTGGACAGAAAATAAGAGAAATGCAACATACAATGAAAATAACTGTGTAAGTCTTTTTAAATAATGAAAATTATATGTTTAACAAAGTTCGAAAATATTTTGCTCAAGAAACAATTGAAATTTTTAGCAACTGTTAATCTAGTAAGGATGAAATATTTAATTGGTTGTCAAAGGCGAATATTTAATAATAAAGGCTAATCTGAATGTTCCTCTTTGTACTAGCTTTGTACAAGCCAGACCGTTTGACTTATAACTATAAAACTTAGCACACACAGTTTGGAGGGTGAAAATGTATGTGCACTTAGAAACGAATTCTCTTGAAATCTTAATGAGAATTTTAATTAAAACTCAAACGAAAGGCTCTTTTATTTCTCTCTCGATAAACCTTGAAAATGTTATTGCACTAAAATAAATTGTACAGCATTTCAATTTTTTTTTAAAAAAGTGTTTTTATGATAATTTATTATAATTATTATTTATGATAATTATTCAATAGTAATGATAGTGTAATTTTTTAGATTACTCTACTTCCGAGAATTGTCTGCTTGTTTCAGAACATGATAATTCAAAAATACTTTGAGCTTGATGAATGAAATTTGGTATAGGATCTTAACATCAAGTTTATAATTTCTGTTGAATTTCGACGAAATTAGTTCACAGGAAAATTATCTGCCTGTGTGTGTGTTCATATTACATACGAAAAAACATGAAGATCTAATTAGATAAAATTTGAAACCCTATTTCAGCATTTAAAATACTGATTTTGTGTTGAATTTTGATTCTGATCTTTCAATGACTGTCAGTTTGAATTTTCACATGCTTATAAAAACAATAAAACAAAAACGCGATGTTTTAGATAAATGAAATTTGAAATGTGATCTTGTTTTTGTTGCTGTAGGTCTTTGATGTGATTACAACTTCAAAAATCTTAGCGCTTGACATTCATGACTTTGCTCAAAGTTCACATTTTTTATAAAATGGTATGGAGTAATAACATTTTTTATTAAGGAGCATTTGAAAATGTTTTGAGGACTACTTCTCCAGAATTTTTTTAATTGTTATAAGATCTTATTGTCCCCTCCCCTTCAAAAGTCCGTATTTTTCTTGGGAGAATTTCGGTTTCATTTAACTGAGATTTTTAATAAAGGTTGAATTTGATTTTAGAATTTTACCAAATCGGAAACAATCATTTTCGGCGGCAGAATTTTTGTGATGACCTTGAAAAATCAATTGCAGTTAATTATACTTTTCTTTGAGCAGATAAAATTCGCAATGTTTCATTTCAGATAACTATATGACTCACTGAGGATTAATTAAAATCCAAGGTCCAAGGATTAATTAAAATATTCATTTAAACAATATTTAATAAAATGCGTTTATTCCATTGCGTTTGGGAAGTTTAGTTGTTAATTTATCACATGCAAATTTACAGGGATATCCGATATTATAAATACCATTTTTCCCTTTAATTTGGGGCAGTGACAGGAAAAGTCCTAACTTGATGAAAACCACGAGATCTCTCATCTGTCATCGCATGTTAATCCTGGATAGGTCACTTCCATGGCGCATTTCTGGACCACCGTGATAGATATAATTCATTTTTTCGAGCTAATCGTAATTAATTCTTTTTAAATTACTTTTAACTTGGGCCTTTCTAAAATAATTTAAGGAGCTTTATTATCTATCTTGCTGTCTTATAACTCTAAGCCTAACACTGAGACTTATTTGTTGAAGGGAAAAAACTCGTTAACCTAGACCCCAATTCATCATCCACCAACCGGTTGTCAACATTAGATGAAGGAATTTCACTCATTGTGTTCAGTTCGTAACATTGTCCTATTAAATGATTTAATTGCTTGGTCTGTTGTTTTCTCTGCTTCGATTTAATTTTGAACTTGCTTTAGGTTCTGACTTTTTTTCTTCATTATCTCCTTATTTGTTGCTGCATTTTAGCTTATAGTAGTGAAGATTGGTTTTAAAGTGAATGAAATTAAAAAATACAGTCGATCTCTCCTCTTTTTCTGTCAACTGATTTTAAACTTTTTAAAATCAGTTTTTGAACGATTTTTAAAGTTATAAAACTATCTAAATATTTTGGGAAATATCTAAGAAAGACGATTGATGATCTGAAGAAATTTTTTGCTTAAAAGCAGTAATGTATAGCAGCAGTATGTCCTGCACTTCGCTGTTGCGGAGTTAAGGAGCATAAAAGTCTGTATAATCTATTGCTAGTTTTAATTGATCAAAACTCAATGTTTGGCATTTAAAGCTTTATATTCTTCAAGTTAACTCAATTTTTAACCCTTTTCTATTGTGAGTTTTAAAGGTGAATTACCTAAAAGCGCTGATTCATTCGGGTCCTATTCAAGTCAGTCAAGCTGTGAAAACCTAACTTTCAGTAATCGTCATATTTTAAGAATAACTGCCCGAGTAAATTATCAACACATTCAATATAATTATTTAAAAAGCAGTGATTTGATAATCCGCCTTTTGTTCTGCTCTTTAAACCTTCGCAAATTAAGCAGAGTGTCTGAGGACTTTAATCTGGGGGATGTTGTCTGGTGCTGGGAGACAAGATGGGGTGGATGATAGGAAGGATAAAAATGGACTCAATTCACAAGAATGTTTTGCATTTAAAATGTTTTATTCCATATAGAGACGGAAATTATAGTTTAGTCTATTAACAATAATGAAATAATTCATATTTTGAAAATTTTATATTTTAGATCAAATACAAACATAATGAGCATCGTAGTTTAAAACATGAATACAATTCAATTTCAATTTATGCCGTGCTAAAGGAATATAGAAAATATCGTAAGTTTTCTGAATCAAAATATAAAATACGTTACAATGTTTGTAACCATTATATTTTAAACATTTTCCTTCTACCTTTTACTAGTCACTTAATACTTATATAAA
>JAOUZG010031484.1:1422606-1459130 GCA_026289955.1 Argiope argentata | reverse complement strand
GTCTGTAACTTAATATTTTAAACCTTTTCCTTCTACCTTTTACTAGTAACTTAATATTTTCCATTAATTTCAAATACCAGCCGTATATATGAGGATTTAAAATATCAGCCATATATACGAAGATAATTACTAGACTAAAATTGTACAGTTTAAAAAAGTATTTATTCTCGCAATATATTTATATTTTGGTTTTATTGCGCCGTTGAATAAAAAAATATATCGTTAATCGCAAAAAACAACGTTCGTTGATCAGTATAGCAATTGATATTGACTTTTATCATTCAGATGCTAGGTATGAAGAATGCTGATAAAAGTTTTAAACCGTCGAATTTTTCACACTAAAGTATTTAACAATTTAAGTTAAAGTAGTTAGTTATATTTGGAAGAATAAGCTATTCAGAAAACACATTGGTGAAGGTTTTAATAAAAGTTTTCTTTAAACCAAAGCTTTTTATTGATCAAAGAAGTAAGCAGTAACTAGAGTTTTTTTTTTTTTTTTTTTTTACAAATGTATAAATATGTTACAAAAAATATTAAGTGTAATCTTACATTGATCTCGTTTTTGAGAACTAACTATATGCTGTGGAAATAAAAGTTTTCATCTTATATTTCCTCCCTCCTTTTTAGGGATTTTTCATCCAATTGTGTGGACTACCACCGCGATGTTCTTTTGAATACCGCTTTATGTTACCAAACATCGTGTCGTGATATTTGAACTTCGGAGATGAAGCAAACAGGGTAGCACACAGAGATTTTCACCGCGTGCGATCATCCGTCTTTTTCTATCCGAGTCTACCTGCATCAGCGAAAATGCTTTTGCATGCGCTCGGTCAGACGTAAAGGTCATGTGAAGACAGCTGCTTAGTTTAGTGCCTATATATGCTATTCAGAATAGATAGGAACCACACAAAAGGCAGAGGAGCCGGGGGAGAGAGAAACTGTGTTGTTGAAGGACCACACGCAGATTGAGATCCCCCGATATAACGCCCCCTGTTTTAAAGACAGGATTTGATGAAGTAGGTCGACGATAGAGATTGATCTTGACGGGTGCTTCCCACCTAACGCTCCATCCCGCCCCACATCCCCGTTTCTGTGCTGCTTGTGCCATCTTGTCTCTTCATCTCTGAAAACTAGTTTATAAAATATTAATCGCCAGATTGTTTGCTCGTTTAATTACTAAGATGCAATATTTATAGTTTGATTTTATTTTGTTTTTGAATTGAATGATTTTGTAAAAGCTAAAATTATGGAACCCAAAAATTTGTATTTGATGTATGTGAATCAGCTATAAGATTTGTAGCCTTCTCAGATTTATTTAATAGTTTTTATCCTTAGTCGCAATGGTAACATTGATGTGGTTCCGTTATGTTTGATGTTAGTTTAAAATACGACGTAAGGAATTGAGATTCCTTACGTCAGGCAAAGATTTTCTTTCAAATTAACTTCTTTTGGATTTAAAATTGTTTCTGAGATTATAAAGGAAATTTTCTTTCATGTAATGAATTCTTTTAGAATTCAATGTAGCGTTTTAAATGATGTTGATTAAAATTTTTTTGTTTTATCTTTTGTTTAGAAAAATTGGATATTTTGTATTGATACATGTATTTATCCCTTTTTATTCATAGTTCAAAGACGTCTGGAAATTTAGATATTAGTGCTACTACTGTTTTCTTCTTTTTTTTTTCTTCTAACCCCTTCATGTATTGGTTTCTTGAAGATTAGTACTTGTGGCAGATGCACTGAGAGCATATGATTTTTTCCCACTCTTTTGCTAACAATAACTTTTATTTGGTGTAAATGAGGATTGGAGTATAATATTAATTTTAGTCCTCCCTATTCATATTTTGCTTTTAAAAGTGTCTCAAGCGATTAAGCCTACTTTTCCTCTATGTTAGACTTTGACATCTGTTAATCTACTTATTTCCACTGAGAGAATAGAGTTTTTGATGAGCTCTACCCAGAGTATTTCTAATAATAGTTTGCAATTTCATTGATTTGCAAAGCATTGAGTAAATGCAAGTGTAAAAGCGTTCACTAAAGCAATTTGAAGTGTCCGTATAGTGACGATTTGTTTGCTCTTAGCTATTAGCATTCGACATCTGTTTAATTAAAGTAACATGTAAAACGATGACACAAGCTATTATTTATGCTTTGGTGTGGGGAAGGGGAGTTACAACTGTAATATATTGGAACAGATGGCAAAGTTAACGTAAGTTTATAAACGACTCATATTTTTATTTTGACCCAATTACCTAATAAATAATTTGTTTGTATTTATAATTAATATCCGGTTTTTAATGGCTTATATTTGACTGTATTTACTTATAAATCACTCATTGTAATCACCGTCTTCAAGTGCAGATTCTTCCAATTCTTTCGTATCTTTAAAAGTAAGTTTCTAATACTTAAACTTACATTTTATGCGCATAAATGATCGACTTAATAAATTCTCGGCATGTGCAGGCTTTGCTGCTCCGAGTACACACCTTAAGCTGAGCGTGTAAAATTACCTATTACGATAATAAATTTATTAAGCCTAATCACTGGGTAAGATCCTAAAGCGTTGAATATCCATCAGAGTGAGGCCTGTGCGGTTTGGGAGTGCCCCGAAGCTTATATCTGTCAGTAGACTACATCAGTCCAGTCAACGGGTGACGCCTCGCGTTAGTGGCATGATAAGTTGTTTCATAAGACGAAGTTCATTAGCTTTCGATTTTATTTCTCCCCTCCCCTCCACCCCACCCTCTTATAAGAAGTATCTCTAGATCTCTTTAGCGTCTGGACATCCGTTCTTGTTGCTCTTGTATGGAGTCAAACGAAGAGTCTTCTATTTTAAAATATTTTTCCTTTTTTATCATGTAAAAAAAAGTGTTCTAAATTATTTTAAAATGTTCTAAGTCTAACCACCCCCCTAATACCGCCGAACTTTGATTGAACTCAGTGGGATGAAAGATTGATTAATAAGTTAGATTTATCTATTTTGTTTTATTGTTAACCCCTTAGCATACATTGATGCGTCTGATACTCGCATCACATTTTTAGTTTTAAATATGCAGTACAATGAAAGTATTACGTAAACTAAAATGCAAAAATCACTCAAGTACTTCAATGTCTACCAGGGCCTGACTAAGGCAGGGGCATACGGGGCAGTTGCCCCGGGCCTCCACATAATTGGGGCCCCCAAATCGAATATAAATATTAGTTTACATTTCCTTCTTTAATGAATCTTCTCCATTACTGAAGTAGTAAAGCAGGGGGGGGGGGGGGGAGCAAAGATTTTTTTGCTCTGGGCCCCAACTAGGCTTAAGCTGGGCCCTGATGTCTACTGTATCCCTTACAATATCATAGGAATTAAAGTAGCAATAAATGTCACAAATAAGAGTTATTAAATTTGGGAAGTAAATTCATGATTGAAATGATTCAAGATCATTATGTAGTATGACTAGCCGCTATACCTGTGGCTTCCTTTGCCTGTTCTATATACAGATAAGAAGACGCAGAACATAAATTTTATGGTTTTAAGTGCGTCGTAAAATTTTTAAATTCAACTTCAAAAGTTGTAAAACATTCGACTGAAGTTAAGTACTAGTACAAAAATATCAAATTCGATGTATATATGTAAAGTCTGCTTGTAGTTCCCACTTTAAAATTTAGTAATTGACATTTGGTCGTTGGAGAAACATAAGGTTTGTATTGGCTTAAAAAAATTATTTTATGAAATTAACAGCGTCTAGTGAAAGCAGCCCAAGAGTTCTTTGGTTTCGAATAATAATCACTTGATTTAATCTTTGACGTAATAACACACGAGACGTCTTAATACTAATTGCTTCCAAAAACAAAATTCCAGCAATTGCAAATTCAGATATAATTTGCAAATAAATAATCTTGAAAAATGCTAACATACATACAAATAAACATATTTAGAAAATATGTTTTGCTTTTATTTTTTGTGGAAATATTTTTTTTTTTGTCATGGTGCAACTTTTATCACCTGCGTATATATCCATTTTATTTGAAAAGTCTAAATATTCTATCATTTAAATGTTTAATTAAATTTTCAAAATGTAGTTCTAAAATTATAATTCAAACTTCAAAATTAATGAACGATAATCTCCCCCCCCCCGCGTCGAATAAAATCATGAATATTTCTCCAATAAAATAAAGGGCTTCGATTTGTTACAATGATAATCACAGTCTGCAAAAGAACTAAATAAAATTCGATGTAAGATTTTCTTAAATAATTAGTTGAAATATCCGCTGTTTGAGAAAAATATAATAAAAATGCAAACATTTTTCAAAAGATGTTACAAACGTTATAAACAAAAGTTAAATTTTCGTCTTTCTTTTGTAATTTTGCAAGAAAAGTTTACTAGGAAAAAAAAATCTCTGAAGTCTAGTTATTATTAAATTAAAGAATGGTGAAAAATATGTTTTTGAAAAATGGTAGGCTAAAAGAATGTCCGTTGACATATTTTAATGGTCTAAAGATATGTTATAATTCAAAATGATGTAAAAATTGGTAATTATAACTTCCAAATTAAGTCAATAAGTTTTTCGATTTCGCTGATAAAATTAGTTAGTGGAATAAAATCTTATTGAATGAAGTCAAATTTTAAGAAAAATCTTATTTCTCAACTGGTTTGCATTAAAAACTTAAAATAGCTAATATATTAGCCAAAATCAAATTAAACAGTAAAAGATTGCTGTAAAATAAGACCTCATCGATATTAACAAAATAAAAGTGAAAAATGTCTGAAGGGAAGAAAAAAAAAATTAGCTATTGTAAAAGCGATTATGAAGTGAAGTGAGAACAAATCGGATGGGGGGGTGTCTGATGTAATGAATGTAATAGTGCAGGTTATGAATGAATCAAATGTTTAATTTAAAAAGGAATTTTTGAGGAAATAAATAAATTATAAATTATATATGAAGATTTAATGGAAATTTTCTTGACCAGTTAACTTGGTGAACTAACCTGATTAGCATACGAAGTGATTTGCGCATTTATTAATATTTGCACTTTTTTCTCCTATTATTCAGTTAATATTTTTAAAAATTGAAACATAATTTTTTTTTGACTTTCTCACTTTTTATTATATTCTAAAGTTATCTTAAAGCTAATTAGTTATTTCAATTGATGATAAAATACTAGAAAAGTGTATAGTTAATATATTAATAGTAGAGTAATAATATTAATAGTGTATAGTTAAAAAAATTAGGAAATTTATAATTTAAAATTAAACATTCGATTTTCTACTGATTGACCATTGAGCTCAATTAAAAAAAAATTTTTTTGGTTGAAAATTATATTACTTAATATTAATTATACCTCTTCAAAACATCGATTTTAAAATAAGACCTCATTTATTACCACTTTCTTTCCCTAGTTTATATTTCACACTCCAACAAACCGCCTCCATATCATCTCCTGATAGGCGTGAGTTGAAAATCGAGAAAATAATAGGTGTTCCGCTGGAAACTACTCTTTTTTTTTTCCAGCGGTCGGATCCGTGTGATTGGTATGAGTGACAAACAGCAACACACGGTATTAAGCGTCACCGTTCGACCACAACCCCCTATTTCCACCTGGAGGTCGAACTGCTCCATAACAGCATATTATGCGGTGATAGAGCTGCCATCGTTACCTAATGAGCAGGTATCCTGCGTCCTTTCCTTTTTTCAACTATAACCAGCAATTTCTTTGTCCGCCAGTGGACAGCAGCCCAGAAAAAAAAAGCCCCCTGTAGTTTGTGGTTTCGTTGCTCTTCCTCCCATACATTCGCTTGTTCTCGGTCCCACACCCCCGCACAAGCTGTATTATTTGCGGATATTAATATGGGATGTTTTGACGCTCGCCAGTAGCTGGTTTTGGTTTCGTAGGATTCTTTTCTTTTTTATAGTGCTTTTTTTGAGGACTCCGAAATTTGATGTTAATATTTCAAATGACTGGCTTTGGTTTTCTAAGAAAATCATATGGTTTCTCATCGGTTTTATTTTATTTTATTTATTCGTAGGAGAGATAGTTTAGAAGTGTTTCGTAAGGATCATTCTCTAGTTGTTTTCGTTTTTTATCATTTTTCCAGCAGAAAGATTTGTTATTTCGATGCGATATAATTAAGCCATTGTAAAATGCCGTTATATGAATTGAATTTTTTTAATGGTTCATTGAACTACGTGAGCGTATCTCATCAACCCTGTTTAAGTCAGCATCAAACTATTCCTACAAGTCATCACAAATCCTTATTTTTGTGTGTATCATTTTGAAATTATTTGGTTAATTTTAATTTTTATAATATTTGAATGATTGGTATTTTTTCTTCTAAAAAATTTCTTTAGGATGAACAATCTTTAAGGAAAACTTATTGTATCTCTTTTTTTAACTTGTGAGTCTCTTCTGATCTGTAATTTTATGCGTAGTTTTGCTTGATTTGAACCGTATTTTGAGTTTTTAAAAAACTTTGTATTATTAAAAAATAAATTTGACTTTATTGTTTGTTTAAAAGCTACATTAATTATGGAAAAATAATCATAAAACAATAAGCCCGTGCTGCAATAAGTGCACTTTTGACCTCTACTTTTGCTAATCGAAACTACTTCCATTTTATGATTGAGTTATATTTAAAAAATATTGTAAAAAACTTTATCGTAGCAACAATCGTGAAGTTTCCTTGCTTGCCTATTTTTTAGATTCAAAGATTAAATTTCTATTTTTATGTTGTTAATAACAACAAAAAAAGACTGTGACGTGATATTTATAAACGTTATTGTTTAAAATGTTACGTCCAGAATTCACATATTTTTCAAAATATGTAATTTTGCCATAATTTTTTAAAAACATTTACAAAAGTTAATTTAATTAATTTACTTGTGTGTTTATTGTAAAATGGCTATTCACTTTCAAAGGTAGTGATATTCTCTTCTTGTTTGCTTAACTTAGTAATAAAAATTAACTTGCTTGCATGGGAAATCGAGTCGTAATCTCAAACGTTGTTTAAATGTATAAATTAAAATCAACCTATCATTTTAACGGGAGGGGGAGTTCGAAAAAAAAAGATTAAAAGTTTGAAGGGTAGATATATATTCAAAGTTGTTGCAATGTTTAATATAATTTAAGATATATAATTTTATAATTTAATTATAACAATTAAGCTATATAATTTAATAATCTATATAATTTAAGCTTTTCTTTCTAAAGTGGTCTTTCATTCACAAATCAAGTTATATTTATTTTCTCTCTTTTTATTTGATTATACATTTCTGTATGTTTGTGGAAACTCGATATACATGTTAAAGTTAGGTTTAATTGCCATTTTATACAAGTAGAAAGTAAAACAAACTACAACGCAAAATATAAAACCAAACAAAATTGAACAAATGAGCAAAGGCACATAACTCTTAAAAACTGTCTGAATCATTCGCGTGCACATTTGTGTTCTCGTATACATTTTCCCGGTGTTTAAATGAATCTTCTCCCCCTCCCCCCCATCTGTGTTACACGGACCCCTTGCGGTTCCGCGTGCGTGTTCGCTTTGCGTGCTACACCGTGTGAGCTGATTGCAGCTTTTTAGGACCTCTTGCCAAAGGATGAACAAGGAAAATAATCGATTTTTCTGCATCCCGTTAATTGATGAATCGCATTTTTTTTTTTTGTCATACACGCTTGCTTCTGTTGGCTGTTCTGATTGGTGTAATTTGTTAACAATGTTATTATCGAACATGAAACGATTTTATTCCATTTAAATATGGGCGTATAGAATAATAATGTAACGATATTTATCATTCAACACTTGAAACCCTATTCATGTTGGTTAATTAAGGAATATTTAAGGGTTATTTAATTATAGAGTTTTAATTTCCAGCGAACTTTTGTTTTATTGTTATTTTTCTCGATTTGTTTTCTTAAAATATGTGTATGATTCATTATTTATCTATTAATTATTTCATTTTATCTTTCTTAGTTGCTTCATAGTCTTTTTCTATACAAGTCCGTAATAAGACGAGTAGATCATGTTTCAAAACAGGGAATATGTGTTGGGTATATTAGTTAATTATCAGCTTTGGCGACCAGTTGATTCTTTGCGCCGTTAATATCTTCATACTATTTCTGGTTATTATTGTGCATGAACTTTGAATTAAGTTCTTTGACATTATCTTGCTTTTAAAAACTGGTATCTAACAATCTTTAGTATCTGTATTATTTATTACAAATTCATATTCTTTTTTGTGGTTTCACTTTTTGATTTCTTATATAAATATGCAGTTAATAAGCACTCTTTCTTCCTTAGCTTTGATAGAATGGGGGGGGGGGAATCGCACGATGAAACAATGAAAAAAAATGGCACTAATAAAATTTAAAACAAAAAAATGTTTTTTTAATTGACTAGATTGAGGAAAAATTTAAAGATAACTGGATGTCATTAAGGACTCAATATTTTTTAAAAAACTAGTGTAAAAAACAGTTTTTGCAGTAATATTTTCTGGGATTAGTGAAAGAAAATATAAAATCTTACTTAATTTTTAATTGAAATTTATACTAAGGTTTCAAGGAAAGGGGAGAGGAGACACTTTTCGAGGTGATCATTTTTACTTTCCTAAATACATCTTCCCAAATGTGATAGTTCTAGGTTAGGTTTAACGGTTTTATCGCAAATGCACGCGTGCGTACTCACTTCTATATCATTATAGATATTATATCAATAATTTATTTTTATGAACCACCATAATTTTTTAAATAATAAAGAAAAAACTTCATTTGAAAGTTTTTTGATAATTCTTAAATTGACTTCATTTATGGAATAGGAAAAAAAAAATCGTCTATCGATATTTTTTTGTAACTCATTTTTTAAATATTTTTTTTCTGTGTCTTTCATATTATTTATTGTTTTTCTTTCTTTGGAAGAAAGGGACAAAATATTTATTTTATGAATTTTATTTCCTTTGTAAATGTCGTTTTTAGATACTAAAGATCAGAATTCCATTACATATAAACTACATTAATCATATTCATATGATTTTTTTTCACTCATTTGTATAGTTCTGGTAATTTCTAACAGTTATTTTACGCAGAACTTTTTGTTTTGATTGGTTAAATTTGTGTTTTTTATACTTTTTGCTGAAACAAGCAAGCTTTTCATATTAATCGAGCATTGCTGCCGTTTGAAAAAGGGGATTTACTAGTAGCTCATTTCCTACTTTTCTGAAATAACCTTTCTCCGGAAATTAACGTGGTCTGGTAAGACTACAAAATGAGCTGGATTTGTACAGTTTTCGCTTGGCTCTTTTTTGCAATAGCGAGCCTTGGAGTATTTTTCAATCATTTCCGTGCTTCCGGCATTTTTGATTATTTCCTTCCTCTCGTTTTCATCGATTTCTTTTAGTCGCAGGGTAATGTTAAATTAGCAGTGTAGTGAATAATAATTGGTATACTCAGTATACTCCAGTGAGTGTGCGAGAGAGATTTTCATAAAAGCTTAATTCCTGAAAATATACTGATTTCCAATTAAATATTCTCTAGTTTCTAATTTATTTTTTAAAGAAACTTTTTTTAAATTGCATTTTTAAAACTTATATTTAAATAGAATATTTCTTGTGAAGATTGTTATTGGATTTTTCAACTATTAAAAATAGTCTTATATTTATACACTTACAATTATTTCTTCCGCTTCATGAGTTTCTGATGACTGTTCTTTTTATTATAAATCAGTATAAATTTTGTATGTGAATGAAAGATATGGTGTTTAGCTTCATAAAACAATATTTATTCACCTGAGATATAATAAAAATAATATGAATTAAATCACTGTTTAAAAAAATGTCTAACCTTAAAAAAACATGTTTAATAATTGTAAAAATAAATACTATTTTTGGAAACATTAAACATGTTAAGAAGCTCGTTTTACCCAAATGCATATTATTATTAAAGCAATGATAGTCGGAAACTCAGTTTACTATAGATCACACTCTGCCTATATGCATATATACATATCTTGTTCACATTTTCAATCTTTTATAAAATATTTTTTATGCATACACTCAAGTTCAAATACATTTTGTTAAAACTTGTACTGGATGACACTTGATGTTAAAACAATTTTTTCATATATTAATTCATTAATTTTTTATTAATAAATTAGAAGCTAACTTTCGTGTCAAAAATCTTCATTTCCCACCTCCAAAAGAGTGAGACTTCAGTTTGTTTTTTCTCACGGTAATGAAGTTAGGCCTAACTTGTTTTTGACCGATTATTTCAAAGGATTCTGTTTATTTTCATTATGTTTGTCACATTTCAAATTAAACATTGTTAATTCATAGATTTTTTCCGATTTATTTTGAAGTACTCTTGAATTAAAATAAAACAGAATAAAGAAAGTTAGAAATTTCTAATCGGTATTGCATTATCCCAATTGACGTTTAAAATTCACGCATGCGCATTGTTCTGATTTATTTTCAACGGATACGGATTTGATTTTGTTTTGGCCAGACATAGTTTTATAACTAGTTATCTATATTAATTGTAATTATTTAATAAAAAGTAACTGAAAAAAATTTCTTTGTTTGAATTGACTTTAATTTTTTAAAATATTATTTTCATTTAGTTTCTTTTGTTGGTATTGCTGGTTTTCCGATCATGAAATAATTTGCTCTGTTCTATCAGGGAACAATTATTCGTGAAACAATTTGGCTTATTTCTATGGCACTTCTCCGGTTTTTAAGCATATTATTGAAACAGAATGCGTGTGATTCTGTATTGTTATGCAGAATTATGTTGAAAACTATAAAACGAGGATTCTTCGCTGGAAGAAATTTTTATATATCGAAATAAAATTAAATTCAGTTTTTTTTTCGTGTCTGTAGAATTTGTTGATAAATTTCACTTTTTATCTAAGTTTCAACGTTTTTAGAAAAAATATAATTATAGTGCTAAAAAAACAGGTCTTTTGATTAACGATAGTTTTGACGATGATGCCAAAAAACAAAGAAACAAATCTGCACTATTTGTTGGATTTTGATGCGTTGAATACGTTCTCTGTCTTGCTCACTAACAGCTCTCCACCTCGCCCCCATAGCGCCAATAAAGACTAATATCGGTCTTACTATATTCTCAGATTTTTGATTGACTATTTTCTAATTCTTCTTGTATTTAAAACAGACGCTAATATTTTTCTTCTTGTGTTTAAAAGAGGGAAAATACAAGTTTCCGATATATTAATGAAACGAATGGAACGATTCATTATTTTTTTACTGATACAAAAACGTATTCATTTTTTAAAAATATTTTCTATGAATTTTTGACTAACATTATTCTGACATTAGACTTTTAAAAGGATATTTAACTTTCATATTTTGGAATTCGGATTAGGAAAATCCGAAGCAGTAGATTATTTAGGGCTAAGCAAATTTGCATGATAAAAATTCAAATTTTATTCAAATATTGATCGTGTGAAGGATATACCGAAAGAAAATCGATGAAGGTGGTACAGTGAACGTGTCTAAAAAAAAAGTCGTTTTATATATCTTTTCTACAGATAATATGTAGTAAGGTGTATTTTTTGAGATTTTTCTCGAAATTGCTGTTGGTGGTGAGGAACAAACGAACTTTGATTGAATTTTTAGAAATCATACCCCTTTAGATCAAACAAAAATTGTAAAATTGGTTTAATAGTTCGGACTATAGAACTGGCTCTTTAATTAACTTTTATATAAAATATGATTCCTATAGTTTAAAATTTAATAATTCCTATAGTTTAAAATTTAATAGAATTTGATGTTCAAAATTCAATTCGATTGGATGTTTTACATCCAATGTTTTATATTTTTTTAGGTACTCGAAAAATCTGACCTGCGAAAAATTTTCGAAACCTGTGGGGTCCCATTTTTTTTCTTATTAGATTTTCCTTTAGATTTTTTTAAAAAATAATTTAAAACTATTATTAACGAGAGTGATAACTTAAAAGGATAATGAATAAATTTCATCGAGGAATCTAAAATATTTTCCAAGTTTTATGAAGAACAAGATAAAACAATCCATTAGGGAATGGTAATATAGTTATTAAAGGGGGGGGGGAATTAGTATTTAACTAGTATTTTTTAGTATTAAGAGACAACTTTTGAATAAAATATATTCAGTTGTGTGAATTTCGATAAAACACATACAGACATATAAATAATTAAAAAATGTTGAAGTAAATGATGGAAAAGAAAGTTGAAGTGATTGCTTTTTGAAGCAACAGTTCAATTATGTGTTCTGTATATCTTCAAAAGCATTTTCGCAACAACAGTTGGAGTAGAGAAACTTAGTAAGTTTCATAAGCTAAAGATTTTTTCGCCTATTTCAATTTGATTAGCGGAATAGGCACTTAGATTTTAAGTTTAATAACTAAGATTTAAAAATTAAAAGAATTTGATCACCTCAATCACTACTAATCTAATGGCACTATAATTTTTACTATTGGATAGTTATGATTTACTATATATTTTCTTATGTTCAGAACTGTTCTAAAATTGTTTTCAACAATTAGTCATTCCTTAATGAAACAAACACAAGCAACGTTATTGTCTGTTTTAGTGAATCGTTAAATAATAATCTTTTGATGGGATATTGCTTTCAATTTTATTAATGTTAATTTGTGTAACTAGTATGAATTCTTGCGTTATATGCATCAGCATTATATACACATGCTTACCACTCAATGAAAATCAATTTTCGTATCTTGCGGACAAAAGTGATTGTAAATATATTAATGAAATACATTCATATAGCTTGGAACAATAAATTGAGATGTGGTAGTTAGGAAATCGTTTTAAGAAGTATCATATCTTAATTTAATTTCAAGCTATTACGATATGATGGAATAGGAGCGATTAAAATGCAACTGAAAATAACAATACACAGTTTTGCTTTACACAACAGTGCGAAAGTGTCTTAGAAGCCCTCTCTCGTGAACTTGACTAACCCGTTATGCACTCCGAATTAGAAAGGGGAGGGGAGAGGGCAAGAAAAGAAACAAGTTTTATATCGGCTTAAGATCCAGTCGAGGAGAGGTGATGTTTGAAGTAGAAACTAAATCCACTATGCTATTCATCAAGAGAGCCTACCGGTAGAAGTGGGTGATAAGCAGCACTACGACGTAGAGGCGGAGTGCTCAGGGTGTGTGTACTCAAGGAAGAAGGAAAAAAAAAATCTGATCTTCCGTTCTGCTTATTCATGTGGAGGTTGGAACGGTACTGCCGAAATGATTTATGAATTGGATACCTCTTCAGCACAGGGCCACACCTTTAGTTGTGTACATAAGTCGTGACGTACCCAACTCCGCCCCCTGCTAAGATCTTTTTTGGTGGAAGAAAAAGAAAACGTTATACAGTTTATAGAAGAAAAGTTCACTCTTTGCTGTCGGCAAATTGAATATCTTTGCGTAATCGCTTAAATTTCCTGCTTTTGTAACCGATCTTGCTGTATTCTTTGTTCAATTTTTCGCCCTTAATTAATCAGGTCTAAGAAAAAGAAAATAATTCTTACTTGACAGGAAAGTTGAAGCGGGGGGGGGGATATTGTTCCTATACAATGCACTTATTTCATTTTTATACCAAACTATGTTAAGTCTTTCATTTAAAAAAAAAAAACAACGCGTTTTTATTTTCAGCACACCTATATCTGCATGCCTTTTTAAAATTCAGAAGCATTATTTTAAAAAAAGATTAAAATGAAATCTGCTATGCATATTTCAATGTATCATGTCAGAACATAATTTCTTGAACGGGCAAGCACCACGTGCTCGTGCGAGTTAAATTACATTTTCATTCATTTTGAACATCCTTTAAATAACTTTAAACTCGCCCATTTTTAACTCGAATACAAGAAGAACGAAAATTTCTCACACCTGTATATTTTACGAGAATTCAAAACATTCTCCAGGACCTAAATCTAATTCACCTGCATGTAACACCTCAACTGGCCAATATTTTCCCCCCATGGAAAATTCCCAATATACAATTCCTAAATCCATTTGAAAAGTTTTTCAAATCTAACACTTCAGATTCTATTTACAGACAAATTTTTTATGAACATAGGTATCATTATAATGACTATATTGCAGTATACACAGACGGATCAAAAACATCCGATAGTGTCTCAATCGCTGTTGTTTTTCAAAACGCGAACTTTTCGTTTAAAATCCATCCTTCCTGTTCAGTTTTCACCGCGGAGATAACTGCTGTTCTATTTGCTCTAGAAAAAATATCCGACAGTATACAAGATAAATATATAATTTACACCGATTCATTAAGTGTTTTACAGTCACTACAATCGCCCCATCTTCGTTCTAGTAATCACCCCTTGGTTTTAAAGGTCCTAAACCTTTTTAATATTTCTTCCTGCGGTTTTACCATTTTACTATGTTGGGTACCTTCTCATGTAGGCATTGGGGGTAACGAGACGGCTGACAATGCAGCCAAATCTGCTACTACAACTGCAAATATTAGTATCCCTGTGAGTGATCTAAAAAAACACATAACTTTGCTCTACCTCTCAAAATGGCAGGCTCAATGGGACCTGTTAACAGAAAACAAACTTCATAGTGTCAAACCTCATATTGAACCTTGGCTCTGCCTTCCAAATAGAAAATCAGACACAATTATAACCCGTTTGCGCATAGGTCACACTAGATTCACCCATCGCCACCTGCTTCTTGGAGAAGAGGCACCAATGTGCTCTCAATGCAATTGCATCATGTCCGTTTACCATATTATCAGTGAATGTCCAAATTTTAGTACCGAACTTTCATATCATTTCAACAACTTCACATTATCTCATTTGCTTGATAAAACACCACATGCTCATCTTTTCTCTTTTTTGAAATCAATAGGTTTTTATCCTCATATTTAATTTTTTTACAACTTTTTCAAACAATTTCATATTGCCTTTAATGGCAAAAAAATTTATATTTTTTTCTCCAAAAATTACAGTTTGGCGCAGCATAGTCAACAGCATGGCTCTTGTGCCATTAAAATCCAAAAAAATCCAAATCCAAATCATTCATTTTGATTGTTTCATTGAATGAGTCACTTTAGTATTGCCAACGATCCAAAACACTTTGTCTCGCTTTTATAGTTAAAAAAAATATCACATTTCCTATTTATTTCCTTTCATAAAATCAATTGCTCAAAATGAAATTCCTCTAGGTTTTATTTGCTGTAGTTATCAACTTATTTTTTTAAAATCCGAGCTTTTGTAAATGCAATAGCAACGCATTGTTAAAAGCTGATTTTTTTTAAACCTCCTCTCAAAAACAGCATCATGTTCTGACATGATTTAAAAAAAAACCTTATCACATTGAGTTTTTAATTTTTTTAAATAAAATAATATTAGTTTGAATTCTAAGCTTGTTCCATATTTATGTTGTAAAAGGTGTGGTTGAAGGTATTAAATTGCAAACCTGTTCTTAAATGTTTTTATCCCAGTAGAATAAATGAGAATTACACTTTGTTAATTTCATAACTAACTTGTTTTTACTATACTATTTTATACATTTATTAACTCATCTCCCCTAAATATATTTGTGTATTTTGTAGATTTTATCGTGATGGAAGATATTTCATTGTGTATGATATATAAGTGTATGCTCAAATACTTTTTTGCCATTTGTTAGTTATTAGACATTTCCATCAGTACTTAATGTTTTTGACAGTTGAATGCATTTTGCAGATAATAATCAAATTATGTTATTTGATACTACTTTGTAATAAATGCCTTTTATTTTTAACGTTTAAGTATATTCTGTTTGCACTTCAAGATTTTAGTATACAACGACAACTTCATTTTGGCTCTGTGTTTTTAACCGAACAATAATCATTAAAATATTTTTGCCTTTTTTAGAGATATTCAAATTTTACATCATATTTAATTGTATCATTTAAAGAAGGATTTAATTTTTAGCTCGAACACAATGTCTAGCAAATGTTTGGCGAAGAATGAGCAAATCAGGTCCTTGTATAAAACCAAATCAAAAAATCTTGCTATAAACCCAAAGCAAACGCTATTTGATAAATCTGATCTATAAGTTATAGCTCATTTGAGTTTTCATCTGATGCAGAGAATTGCAGTGTTTGTTCCACTATGAGATTAAGACATGGTTTTGATGTCACTTCGTGCGTTGTCTCAAATTGGAATATATTGAAATATCTTTAGGAAATTTTTTTTCAAAATTTTAAAAACGTAATACTACCTATTTTATTTAAATTTTAAACTACAATCTTTCTTTATGACTACATAATTAACTTGTAAAACAACTCATTACAGAGATTTTGCCTTTTTTTAAGTGTATTATAATTTCAGTAAGTTAGACTTATCTCTATTAAAATGGAGCAAGAGAAGTCATTGTTGTTGGTAAAAATTCTTTTAATAACCTTTTCTTTCCCTTTAATTAATCAGGAAAAAAAAGTTAGGATTTTCAAGCATCAACTTTCTGAAGTATTAATGAAACCAAATATTTGATACAAATTGTTCCTTCTTAAAAATATTATTTAACACCTTTTATTATTTAAATCGTTTGAAATTCATATCTACGTGTCATTAATTTTTAGCTTACCTTTTTGCTCAATTTTGTATTAAAGTTTTACATGAAAAAAAGAAAAAAGAAAAGATATTCGCTGTTACTGGGGGAGCATGGTAGAGGCCCTAACAGAGCACGAGATGTTTTATCGTGGATGGATGGTAATCGAGTCTTCGCGTTTTGTGCCTCACAGCGTTTAGTCAAAAATTAATTAACGCCAGGAACCTCCTTGTACACACTGAAAGAGATTGATGTTGGCTTTATCTGTAATCTGAAACAACGAAGAGCAAAGCCTACTCCTGGACCAAACTTTCCACACTCTGCGATCGCATAGCCATCATTAATTTACTCGCCGCTTGCCCCTCCTGAATAGTCATAAATCTGACCGAAATATTTGCCGACCGCGGTCTACTCCGTGAATTGAATGTTCAGGCATATTAAATTTAATTTTCTGCTTTAATAAGTCGATGCACCGTGAATTTTGATGTTGGTATTTCGGTCTCATGTCTGATGTTGAATCTCACTGAATAGATGAATAAAGAATGGAGAGTTGTTTCTGAATTTATGTCGCGGACTGTGATGCGAGTATAAATGGAAGCTCGTGACAGAATCTTGTTCGATCTTTTTTTTTCACTGTAGCATCCGATCCATCTTGTATTTCCAGCTTGTAATAATATTTAACAAAGACGTCTTTTGGCATGGCATTTGTTGTATTATTTTATCTTAATTTAATTTATAACTGGATGGGTTTATTTTTTATCGATTATTGACTCCCCCCCCCTCTCTTCCATTTGTTATTTATAAGGGTTGCATGTTTTTTCTTCTTGATTCCAAGTGTCACAATAGTTTTCTATGTAACATATATTAAAGTTATATATATTTCTTTTATTTTTCTTTGTGATTTTTTCTTCTTCTTATTTTCATTTCTTTTGATCAGGTTGTAACTGGAATCAATGTATTAGGAATAATCGAAAATCTCTTAAGTTAGATTATCAAATATTATTATTATTTGTTTGCACTTTTGAGAATATAGAATTTAAGTTATATTCAGTATCTAATCTAAATATTTGTATAACTCAATATCGATGTTTAAGAGTCCTTATTGATGTTTTTAATGTTTTGTTGTCAGGTTGAAATATGGATTTAAAAAAAAGGTATCTATAAATATATTACTGAATATTTCAAGGTTAACCATATTTCACAGATTTAAATTTAAATCCACTCATCTTTCGCGTCTGAAAAATAAAATACCAAAAATTGTAATTCTCCTTGTTATTTTATTTTATAGTTTTGAACTGTAGACAATTCTTCGAAATATTGCTCTTAAATTGTATTTTAACGGTGCTAGCGGAACAATTTTCTTCGCCAAATCCGAATAAAAATTCAATAATTAATAAAAATGCCCCCTCCCATTTTTTTCTGTCTTTATTGTGTATCTTCAATAAAAATTTAAAATTTTTACATAATTTATATTTTATTTTTCCAATTTTTGTTGAATTTGCATCCTTTTATTTATTTCTTATTTCTCTGTTATGATCACTTTTTCTATTAATTCTCTGTACATAATCACTGTATAATTCCTGTTTCATCTATCGTTCCTGATCTATCCATCGTTTTACCGACAACATGATTATGCTTGTTTTATTTTTTTCTTAACTGTTATGCTCCCTTCCTATGAAGTGACTATGGAGCCCCTTCCTCCCTTCGCTTAGCGTAATAATCCTTCGGCATTGACTCAGCGTCTCTGATCTCGATAATCGCAATATTAACATGGATGCATTGCCGCATTCCCTTATTAAGACAGGGTAAGGTCCCCAGATTCGAGCGGGTGAATCCCGGCCGTAGAAATCGTGCTGCTTGGTCAGTCAAGAAGAACCGAATCTGTCGGACGGGAGCAGTTATTCGACAAAGTATCCCCTGGAGTACTCTACCACCCCCTCGTGGTTTCATGACCTCTTGGATTATACCTTTTCCATTTCGTGATGTATTGGATGACCCAGCTTTCTCCCCCCTTTTTTTGCCAACTTGCTGCTTCTGGAATGCTTAAATAAATTCTGCGTAAACTATGTTTCTATCTATTGAAGATAAACAAAACTGCTTGTTTATACCATTAAATTGTATAAGGTTCGATAACGATTTGTGGAAGTTTAGAAAATTTTCTAGAATATTTGGAGAAAATTTCTCCGAAAATAAACGATATGTTTGTAAAAGATTGGTATTAGTGTTTAAAAATGTTTTTGAATCAAGTCAGTCAATTGTAGATTATTTATTTCATTTTGACTACAGTAAGTTTCATTTTGTTATTCTACTCTGGTCTTTTGTATTGTCTTATTTCTAATGCATATGCTGTTTTCAAAGATGGATCGTTTTCTTAAGAATTTTTTTCAGTGAGTTATTGGAGTGGTGATACTTAAAAAACAAAGCGGGTTCCGCTTGTTTTTTCAAATTTAGAATTAAATTATATCTATTTTAAGGTAAACCAAGGCTTCTGAAACTGCTGTTTTTTTTGGAAAACTGTGAAATGGTTGTAAAATTTTGCTAATGACTTTATTTTAATTTGCCTAAAATTGTTAAATAAATATTATTTATTCCATTTTAATTTGAGAAGGCTGATTAAAATTTGTTGTAAAATGTGTTAATATTTATTATTTTTTTCAAAATCACCATTAGTATATAATTTTTTTCTCCCAATTTTGGAATCAAATTAGAATTTTTATTTTGAAAAATAGGTTTTAATTGCCAACACTTTTTGAAGTCCTTAATTAGATGAATATAGATACAAAATGTAAAATACATAATATAAAGATACAGATGTTATACATAATATAAAGATACATAATTATATTAGCCTGAATTTAAAATGCAGATGCCTGTTCTTACTTGATTCCTACTTCTATATATTATTTCATTTTCGATTTATTTTTTTGAGGTCTGCACTTGATTGCATATATTTATCATATATCAAAGAACATTTCCAATTCTTCATTGAATAATAATAAAATAAACTATTGAAATTAACAAAACTTGGTTCAATAGAAACCAGTTAAATATGAATGGCACATTTTCTTATTTAATTTATAAACCCATATTTTGTCTACTTTTGGCAAGTTTTTTTTAAAATCAATAAACATTTAATAACACGAGAATACTTTTAACTGTAATAAGGAATAAAACCTGCGAATTTTTGTGGAATTTTTATTATCATGTCAGAGCACGATGTTGTTTTGGTAATGCGGTTTGTGGTGTCAACAAAAATCCTTTGCATCAGACTTTTTAAATATATCTTATTTATTTTTACTCCTTGCATAACCATATATTTATCTATGTTAAGCAAAAGATTTCCAGTAATTTTAACAGTTGTTGAAAGTTTTCCAATTGTAAGAAAAGAATTTTTATTTAAAAAATAATAAGTTTTTTAAAAAAATCGATTTCTTTTAATTTAAAATACTGTTAAGAAATTAATAATTAGATTAGTTAGATTCTAGTTCATAACATAGCTACAATCGCGTGAAACAACTTGGTTACATTTCGTTTACATTTTTTATAAACCCTTTTTAAATGCGGATTTACTGCAAAAGAAAATCACTAACATCATAGTTTTCCAGAAAAGGCATTTGAAGATTCAGAACAAAATTTTTTGTAATCATTTTAGAATGCTTAAAAATTATATTTACTGCTAATCGCCCTTTTTCTTGATTTTAAACTATTTTTTTCCATTATTTTAATTTTGAATTTTATTGTAGTAGGCAATGGCTGACTTTTTGCAATGATCAGTAAATCAAACGATATTTCTAAATATTTGAGAGTTATCAATATACCTAAATAACATTATTTGATTAATGTTTCCATATCTTCTTCTGGAGTTTTTAAAAAGTTAAACTTAAGATTTCGTAGATAAATTAACACCAATTAAAAGAATAGTTAATCTTTTTATAAGACCATGTAAACATTTCTGAGCAAATGTATGTAGCAAATTGCTGAGAAAATTAGCTTTATTTCATTTTATAACTGTTTTACATCGTCCTATACTGTTTACGCCATCTATTTATTTCCGATATTTTGGGAATTAGATTGGAAAAACAAAAGAAAAAGCTGTTGTCACGGCTGATTGCTTTCTCTCTAGACTTATTAGAGATAAAAATAGCAGAAAATTTTTGTAAAATATAAATTTACTTCAATTATTTTTCCTTTCTAGTATTTTCATTTAAGGTACGCGACTGTATTAAAAAGTTGATTTTTTTTTTCAAAAGTATAATTTTTTTAATTTTTATTTTAATGTTCTTAATGTTTGAGCATTAAAAATAGGATTCTTTATAAAACTCTTTCAGTTTTATTTCCAAGTCCCTTTTAAGGAAAGTAACGCTGATTTGTATGTTTGTATTTATATGCGAGTTGATTGCTATTTTACAGTTTTAAATGTAATCTTTGATTTTGATTTATTTGATTCTTTTACAAAAAATTTCATTGTTTAGAATCTTAATACAAAGTTTTTGCTCACATTTATTATAATAAATTCTCAATGTGTTTTGCAGTGTCAACTAGAGAATAAATAATAAATTGATTTAAAGAATATTCAAAAATGGTTTTGTATTACACAACGCAAAAAAAAAAAAAAAGAATAATAAATAGAAATACAGCTATTTTTTTGTATTCATTAATTAGATAATAAATGTTTTAAACTATCTACAAAATTTTAAGCCAATCATTTGATGAATATCTAAACTAAAGGATTTTATTTTTATAGTCCTTTTTAGTAATTAAAACGAAAGAAAAAAAAACTTTTGTCTCTCAGTTGGTATATTTTTGCTTCCTAGACGTTTTTTCAATCTTTTTTATACAAAAATTAAAAAGTAAAATTATTTTGGAGCATTAAAAAAAAAATCATCCCGAACATAGTCACATACCCTAATTTCATCAGCAACGTCTTGTTTTATATTTGTGTATGCGCTATTATCTATTCTATTTTTAGGATTTGAGGTCTTAGCGCTAATATCTTTCTCTATCATACGAACTTTAAAATAAGTATTTCTATAGTAATCTCTACATTATAATTTTCGCTTTGCAAATAATAATTCAAAAATTCTGAATGTATCCGTGGATTTTCATGGTTTCTAAAAGTTTTTTCTAGTTTGGAGATACTCTCTTGACTCATCATTGCCATATTTCAGCATTTCTTCGAAAAAATTCTTAATATTTATGAAAGTAATTGGAACACAACCTTCTAGCAGTATGTAACTCCCCTATAGCAGTATGTAACTATTCTAAATTTAAAATTAAAATTTTAAAAATGGTGTCCAGAAACAAATGAAAATATAAGCAATGAAAATACGAATCTACATTTTTAAGCAAAATATTGCTTAAAAAAATGGCTGCTTTAATTAATTGTTTGCAATTATATGGTTCTTTTTAAAGTTCGCTTCCAATTTCATAAGTTTAACTTACACTTTATTCAATTCATATTTTTGCTTCTAAGTATTGTTGAAAAAGGCAGTTTTGAATCTCTAGATACATCGTTTATAAAGAGTACCAATGAAACAGATTTTGAAAAGCTTCAGCAAAATGAAGAAGATCACCTTAAAATTGATTAAATTCCATGCCATATAAACAGTATTTGATTTTAGTTAGTAATTTCGGAATTATTTTGTTGAATTTATTTTAAATTTCGGATCAGATTTTAACTCATTCGTAATGTATCTTAATTTCAGAAGCATCTTAAGATTAGTTGTTAATCGAGTGTAAAAGATGGATCAACCTTGCATGTAAAGTACATGGCCAAGCTGTAAAAAAAAAAGGCAATTAAAAAATGATTATAAAATTTTTATTCCATATATTTAACTTTGTATATACTTTCTTTGATTTTATGTCAAATAAAATTGCTGATAGTTGATTTGGTCAGTAAATAGGATAAAATTACTTTATATAAAAATAGCTGTTTTTGTGATTAACATTTTTAATGAGACCATTAACATCATAATCTTATTATCTGTGAAAAATCGGGTTATTCTCCTAGAAAAAGAATCATTCTTTGAAAATAGACCATAATTTGATATGTGAAAATATAAACTTTGTTTTTGATATCTCAAACTGACCAAAATTTTGCAATTAAAGAAAAGTGTTAAAAGGAGGTTTAAATAATCATGCAAATTTTCCTCACAATATCGAAAGCATTTATCTAATATTGCGAAGAAAATTCATTAAAAAAATATATAAGCATGGCCAAGTTGATTAAATTTAGTTCGAAGGTTCTTAATAATTTGATGTAAACTGTCTATGAATTCTGTTTCCTTTTTTTTTTTTTCATTCATATATAGAATACTATAAAATTTTATGAAAATAATATCTGGAACTGGCACTGGCACTATTATGCATGTGAATATGGAAGTGCCTTATAATAAAAACGTGTAGTTTAACGCGTTTATTAATCTGAACTTGATTATACCATTTACTTAAAATTGGTGTGATTAATCGTTAATCAGTCGACTGAATCGTGATTGTCAAGTTCATTAGATTTTGTTGATAAATTTAATGCAGTAAAATTTTCATATTAGGTAGTTGTCATTATTTTTATTAGTTTCTGCTGAGAAAAGATATGCAGATTCCATTCATTAAACTGTATTTTGAAAATATATCATTCCACACTAGATAATATGGAATTGTATTTGCGAATATAAAGCGACATAAAATCAAAACCAGTGCCTATGGATTCCAGAAATTGGACTCTTCTGTATTTGGTGTTTGGTGAAAAATCGGGGCCGGTGCGGTCAATCGATGGGAGATGCGCAATGCGGTAGCTGCGATCTTTCTGACACCCTCTTCCATCTCGAATGCCATTCCTCCGCCTCTTGAGCTCTGACCACGCCCCTTGGCATCTCCACCTTCTGTCTCCAAATTGAGACTTTTCTCCTCCACCATTTTGGATGCCTCTCTGCTCTGAAAATAGGACTTACGTCTCTTTTCTGAATTTGTGGGAAGCAGTCCTTGCGGTTAATTCATGGGCGAGGAAAAAAAGAATAATAAATTTGAGCATTTTGAAATTCTTGGCATTTTATTCTCCTTAAAGAGTTTTCTCCAATCCACGTTGATTTATGACAATGTTTATTTTGGAAGTATTTGGCGTTCAAAAATCAAAAACAATTCTAAAGAATTATTTCATTCTTTCCATTAAATAAATGGGGTCTGAATCCTTAGTTTCGAATTAGCAACTATTGCTATATACGAATGTCTTGATTAATTAGTGTCATTTCCAATTATTTAAAATCATTTAACATTTTTATTTGCTAATTGACGGATTTTTTAACACCTCTGTGTAATCTAACTTACTCCAATGTATTCATTAATATTACTAGCTTCATATTCGGAACATAATTGTAAAGATCTCGCAAAACTGATCTTTATGGATTGAATCCATTTTGTGTGTTTATGTATTCGTTATTTATTGAATATATCAGCATTGCAATAGAGTTTAGGTTATTAGTCAGAAGAAGGTACTCTTCTAAAGAAGATATATGGAAGCATGGGAAGTTCGACCGAAGAAAAACGAAGAAGCATCATTTATCCATGATCTTTGTGCTCATGTAACAAATGGGTAGTTCTTTGTGATTCTGTCTAGTCATAACTTTGTAAAAAGTGTTTTTTTAAATTAATTGCAAACTGAGAGAATATAATTTTAATTCTTCCATTGAATTAAAACATAATGAACTTTTTTCCCACTCCCGTCTGAAAAAATAAATAAAAAAATTAATTGAATGAATTTTTCCCCAAGTTGATAATTGGTAAAATCAAGAATTTATAAAACTTCATGATATAGAACAAATTCTATAGAAGCTATAAAAGTATGTGTCATTTACAGTTTTTGCTCATCTACTGTCGCTAACAATATTTTAATACAATTTAAAAAATGTAACCTTTGAGTGGAAAAATGCAATATTAATATTAAAATATTTTATGATCAAAGCGAATAAAATATTTTTAATGCTGCGATTTTTTTAAAAAAAACCCAAATAACAATAAGCTTTGTGTTACATTTTAATATTAATTATAATTAACTACTATATTATATCATAATTTTTATATTAAATATTCTTTTAACGTTTAAAACAACACGATATTGTCCTACGATAAATATTTGTGGTTCGATCCTTAAACCCTGGCCTAATTTTTGGTGCTTCGGAATGGAGACCACTTGCCAACTCAACAGGGATCCCTCACCATAGGCAGGATATTTGCGGAAAAATAATGCAATGAACATGAACAAAACGAAAAATAAATAATGTAAATATATAAATAAAGCAAGCTGCAGAAGTACATATACAGTAAAAGATTTAAAAAAAGATCGGGGAAAATAGTTAATAAAAGGATATAATTTAAGTTAAATAAAAAGAAGAAGGGATGGAGGCAGACAAAATGATAGG
This sequence comes from Argiope argentata, assembly GCA_026289955.1. Taxonomy (NCBI): domain Eukaryota; kingdom Metazoa; phylum Arthropoda; class Arachnida; order Araneae; family Araneidae; genus Argiope; species Argiope argentata. The sequence goes on along the minus strand of JAOUZG010031484.1, from coordinate 1,434,172 downwards.
AAAATGAGTAGGGTAACAAGATAAATTCATGTTTAATCTAAAGCGATGTACAACAACTGAAGAAATTTTTTAATACTACTTGCTGCGAGAAAAAGAAAGTGAAGTCAGACGAGGAATTAATGAGGTTGATCTTGATTCAGTTCATTTGTCACGGCTAAGTGGACAGTTTCTTTGGCTTGTTTGCGAAAGAGAGGAATGAGCATTATTGATGTCTTAATTTTTTTATGTTTCTAGATACAATCTTCTCTTATTGAAAGTTCTCTTATTTCAAGAGGGTTTTAAAAAATAAAGTCGTGTAAATTGTATAATGTAAGTGTAGGAAACAAAAGACATATAAATTAATGTAATGTATTGTGTTACAGTTATAACATAGGGAGATGGGAAAAAATATGTTAGATATTTGGAATTTTTTTTAAAAAAAAACTCATTTTGGTGTGTTTATTTAAAATAAATAAACAGTTCTCATCCTTCAGCTCTATTTTTTTGATATTCAATGCTGCTGAATCATAAAATATTTATAAGATTGAAGAACCTTATTCGTCGAACAAATCAATCACATGAAGAGAGAGACAACCAATAGAATATTGAGATTTGTTATGAAAAAATAGTTATCATGAATGAAAAAGCAATATGATATTAGTTTTGGTCATGGAGATGTAAGTTTACGTTAAGTTATTATTAAACATTTTATAGGATCTTATATGACCTCTTAGTTTATAAAAAGAACCACATGAAATATATAGTTCATTTGGTCGCGAAATCAAACGATATACACTATTGGCTTCATTATCTTGTATACAGCCAACCACCCTGTCACCACTGAACGAAGCAGTAACTACTGGATTTGTTGAGGCCGACACCTGTCTTTAACATAAATCGCCCATAACCCAGGTAGCACATACTGTAGCATAATATTGTGCAATATTGTGAAATATTATATGATATTAAACAATATTCCACAATATTTCGAATATTGATCAATATTGTATAATATTGTTGTGCTACTAGGGAATGTAAGGAGTGGTATGTAGGGAAAATATATTTCTCAAAAAGTGTATTGTTTAACCCTGATTTGAAGAAATCTTTAAGAACCTTTAATTTGAAAATAAATAATTAATATAATCAAGAAAAATAGGAAAATATTCATTACCCGTACACTCATTAAAAGGGCTTTCTGAAAATCTTATCTATATTAGAGAATTATAATGCGGGAGTGAAGATAAGCGATTTCATTGGATCATAAATGAATAAAAGGGCTAATATCAGAGTAAATAGGTTATTCAAATGTTGGCAAATTGGTATTAGCATCTTCGAAAATATTGTATTAACAAACTAAGAATGCAAAACTTTCTCATTGGAAAAAAACAATATTTTCATTTGTTCTAAACTATAATAACGTTTCATGAAAGTTGGTGTATTTTCTCAATTTTTTGAAATGTTTTTAAATACACTTAGGGAAAGAATTTTAATCATCCTTTATAGCATGCATGTAAACATTTGAACTTCTTTCTTGAAAATCTTGGCGGAACAATAGAACAAAGTGAACAATTTCACCACACCATAAAAACGTTAGATTATTAATACTAAGACAAATGGGATATTCATATGATGGAAAATTACCATTTAATCTCCAGAAATATTGCGTAAACTGAGTTCATTAAAAAATCTGAAACAGAAGAAATGCTCGGAGTTGACAAAATAACTTCTTTCATTTTCATTAGACTTCTCTTTCTTAATTTTTAACTAAGCTTTTCAGATTAAGAGTGTTGTTGTGTTTTGTTTTAATTAATTATCTTATCTAATTTGTGAAGAGAAACTCTTTAAATTTAATGTCGATTTCTTAACCTGAATTAAGGTATTAAACAAAACTACTATCATATTAAAAACAGGATTTGATGGGCGAACACTAAACACATATTTGCTTTCAACACATAAAATGTACACAAAATCAGTTTTTTAAAAAACTGCCTCCTAAAAGGTATTTACCTATAGAGTCTATCTAACTGATTTTTTTAAAAATAAAAATTTACATTTTATTAAAAGTTTTACGAGTTAAAAATAATTTTTCATTTTTACCTACTATGAAATATTTGTGATTTGAATAATAATGGACATAATTAAAATAATGGATACAATTTTGTTACAGATCAGAAGTTTTAATTAAGTTCAGAATTGTGGTATTTTTAATTATTTTGTGGCTTTTAAGAACAAACATTTTCGCCGAGATTTGTTTTTGAGTGCGAGACAATTTCCACAACATGCTTTTAGATTTGAAATTTTAATAAATATGTTATTTGTTCTAATTTACAAATCCGATTCTTGTTACATTGGATATGGCATATACCTCCTAATTTCTACTAAAATTATTTTAAATTGGAATTTGATTTGCCGATTTGATGGATGGGCACGAAGTTCTTGCTCTCGAAATTTTTAACTTCTGGCCATAACAGATGATATGTGTATGGATATGGCATTAAGTTTTCTTAGTTTGGAAAATGATTGCGTTTCATCTAAACCTTTATTTCCTGAGTCGAAACTCGTTGATCTGTACTACTTATAAAGGAGAATAAAGTATATGTCTGTCAGCAATTTACAAATATTAGTTTTTCTTGCAATTGAACCATAAAATTTTGTTGTTGCATGGAAATTTAAGCTTTTAATATTCAACCATCTGATTTTATATTCATTATTATGAAGAAATGTAAATAGTCCGTTGTATATCTGTGTATTTTGCATGAGGAATAATAAAAGTGAAACTATATTACTGAATTTAGTAGATATATTAGCCCGGACAGTTAACATTTTTAATTATATTATGATGTCATGGAACCAGTGAACAGAACAGGGGCAAGCTTATTAGAATAATATGGCTTTGAATGTCTCACAATTTGATATTTAAAAATATTTTTTAATGAATTAATCATGAACATCAAGTTTTATAAAAGTGTGAGTTAAAGAGCTTATGTATAAATCAAACTTAGCCAATATTCACGGTGAACTAGCTGATCATTAAAGACGACTTTTAAAGTATTTAGGAATAACAAATGAAAACTTGCAGAATCGAAGTTTCTTGTGTAATAGACGAATATCGAATATTTCTTTTTTGTAATATCTTCCATAGTTTTTATTAATTCAACAACAAAATTAGTACTATAAATAGTTTTTGTTTTTGCTTACCTTTGAATTTAAAACTTATTTGTAATTATCTGAAATTAAAAACTATTGAAGTCATATCATTAAAACGAAACCATCTCCATATTAAAATAAAATACACCGTTTCTTTTTAATACTTTGATTATCAGACATGGAAATAAAAAAAAACTCTTGATCAAATATTTGTAAAACAACGGAAACAATATGAATTTTATCACAACAATTTTGAGAAAGTATTTGCATAAAATATCTTTAAAAATATGAAGAAAATATTGAAGATGGCATTATACATCAATTCGCCTGGTGTCTGAGAAAGGATTTTAATTTTTAAATAAAATAAGAAAAAAATTGACTTTAATACTTTTGGATTTTATTGTAAAGAAACATCAAATTTGATTTAATTTTTAATTAATCAAAATTTGATTTAAACTTTTTAATAAATCAGAGATTTAGTGTTAAATATTATTAACCTCCAAAATATGTTTTTTTCCAATTAAATTTAACCATGGAAGCAAAATGAAAGAATGCGTTATTTTTTATAATAAGACGATTTTTTTTTAAAAAAATTCAGATTGCCGTTATCACTCCCATCTTCTAGATTTAGAATCATTTTAATTGTAATCATTGTAATTAATCAATTATTCATGAATCAATATAAAATAATTAATTAATTAGGTGGAGCAAACGCATGAAGATGGATTTATAATATATTAATTATATTTTTCTCTGTTTGTAAAACCATGTCCAAGAGAATTTCTCGCTTATTAAATTAAATTTACTTTTAAACTGCATTGATAAAAAGCACAAACGAGTGTTTAGACTAAATTCAGTGCTGTGTGAATATATTTAGCAATTTTTTTTTGGACCTAAATATATCAAAATAAATATATGTCTATAATTTGTTGTCATTGTAAAGGTCCCCCCGTATATTTTATAAGTTTGAACGGTTATCTTCGGAATTAATATATTACTGTTGTGATTTTATTAACAATTAGTGTCACTAAATCTCATAAAAATTAAATAAGAAAATCCATTGGTTTGATTTTAATATTAAATTATCTCATGTCTATTTTTAGAAGTTGAATTTGAAAATTAACGTTATAATTAGATCTAAGAGGGAGCATTCTCATTAGCCAGGTATATTGTATGTGCTTTAAGCCATTATTACTAATAATTATAGCGCATTTAACTTATCTACGTAAACAGATATTTAAGAGAAAATAATTTACAGTAAAAATAATTAAAATAATTCAAATGGAAGAATTAAGTTGTTGGGATTATGTGGCCAAAGTTGTATTCAAACGAAAACCATGAAATGTTTTTATTTCAATTCATAAACTAATGCCGGTTGTATAATTAGTAAGAAGTACATATACGATTGAAATCATTTAAAAATTACATGCAGAAAAATATAAAATAAATCTTATGTATTTTAGTCTTTAATTATTCAAAACTTTGATAATATTTTAACTCTTTTTTTAAGCTATTTATTGCCTGATTGCACTGTCTTGTTTCTTTGTTGATCAGTGATTTGAATTTGAGAGTTTGATTTAAAAATATTTTAAACATAAGAATTTCGTATGTGTTAACAGCCAGAGATTTGCAGAATAATAAAAACACTATCGCAAATAATCTTCAACTTTTTTCTTACATTATAAGAGGATAATAAAACATATAATCTAGTAGATTAAAATACAACTTCAACAACTTTATTCTCTTTCCGAAATACTCTTTCCCTCTCTATCTGTGTTATTTTATACTGTTTTTATTTAAAATAAGAATTCTTAAATTCCTATTTTAAATAAAAATAGTTGAAAGTAATACAATTTCCATCAGTAAGCCCATTTCTGGACGCATCCCCCCTATCTTATATATACATATGTGTCTAAAAATAAAATAAGCTAATAAAGATTTGGTTAATGACCAATAAAAACTGTTGTTAACACTAATTTGTTTGAAAAATCCTTAATGAAATGTTTGAAATGAAGATGGTTTCCTTCCTCTATTTGAAATCTGAATACCGCCCATTTTCTGTTCGAATTCATTATCTGCCTCTTTAAAAGCAATTTTTAATTTTCTTAAAAAGTTTTGTGCTGTCACTTAAATAGCACCATTTCCTTCTTTTAATTCAAGGAAGAATAATTGCACAGTATATCCTCAGCTCCTCTAAACTTGGCTAAGTGCATCATGCATCTTCGAAAAAGATGGAAATGAGCATTACACTTTTTGGATTCTCTAATACTACCAGTTGAGAGGGGTCGGGGGTAGGAAGCCGATTTGTAGCAGCAGCAGCGGTCGCTTCCATTTCACGGCTGGACAGCTTCCCACCCGCCAGAATATCTGAGTCAGAAGATGCGCGAGAAAAGACCGTATGTAATCGGTTTACGAGAGGGGCAGCAGGGGGGGGGGGGCATAGAACGAAAGAGAGAGAGAGAGAGAGAGAAGGGGGTAGGTATATCATTAGTCGCACTTGGCTGCCCCTCCAGATCCCGGGAGTGAGAAAAGTGTCCGAGGGTTGCTCCACTCTGCAAAAGGTTTCCGTTTAATGAGGATGTTGTGCAACAACAGAACGATGATGGGAGATTGTATAATAGGGAGGGTGGAGGAGTGGATGATCACTTTTCATCCCGGTGGAGGACTCTCCAAATCCGCATAATGAATTGGACGCCGCAGTTTTTTTTATTATCTTTTTATTTATTATTGTCATTATTTTGTGTTGGATTATTTTCTGCATAAAAATGAGTACAGTAGGTAATAAACGGTAGTCTTCGTCTCTTCATTTTTGAACAGGAGAGTTTGATTTTAAAATGAATGGGAAAAAAAAAAAGATTCGAAGGAATAAAAAAAAATTAATTAATCTTTGAAAATTGCCTGCCATTTTTATGTCAAATAACTGCTTCTCCTGTCTGGAAGAGATATTTTAAAATGCAGAATATTATTTATTTGACGCCAAATTCTTTTTTAAGATTTAAAGGGAAATTTCTTTTTCTTACATAGAGAGAAAATAGACCGAGAAATTGACACTGAAAGACATTTTAATACAAAATTTAAAAAGAAAATGGTAACGATTGTCACCAAGATATACAGGGTGTCCGAGAAGTCTTTGACACATTTCAAAAATTCGGTAAAAGAAAAAAATAAACGAGATAGAAAGTAAAATTAAATTACATTTATTACCTCATATAGCGAAGTTTGTTTTTTTTTTTTTAATTCAAAACTGGCCGGTAGATTGCGGTACTGAAACGTTAGAAAGAGTTATTGAGAAAATGGCTTCTCCAAGTGAGCGCGCGTTTTGTGTTACTGTGGTTTTTCGAATCGAAATCTGTTACTCAAGTTCCACGTAATTTCCGTACAAAATATGGGAAAAGACCCTCCATCTCGTAACAGCATTATTGCATGGAAAAATAAGTTTTTGGAAACTGGGAGTGTCCTGGGTCGACACAGAAGTGTCGTCGATGGAATTCATCAGTCATTTGCTCGTAGCCCCCGAAACTCCAGGGCCCACATCGAGGTGTATTGATACGTTAAAAAAAACTTCACTATTTGAGGTAATAAATGTAATTTAATTTTACTTTCTATCACGTTTATTATTTTTTTACCGAATTTTTGAAATGTGTCAAAGACTTCTCGGACATCCTGTATATTCGAAACACGTAAGTTCTTCCTAAAAATGTTTTAAAAAAGCATTCATAAAACCCTTTCCCTTCCTTTCCTCTAGTGTGCCGTATGCAAGCAGTAGTTAAATTATTACAAAATGTGAAAAATATTTTTTTAATATTTATTTCTCCTGTCCTATTTTAATGATAATAAAATGAATCATGCTTTGAGTTTTCAAATTAAAGCTAAAATAAAAAGTATTTTTCTATAATTGTTACTGCGCTATGAATAGATTTGAATAAACATTCTTTTTAATAACGTCGTTAAAAACATTCTTTTCTTATTTCAAAATTATGATGAAGTAAATTTAATGAATTCTGTTTACTTTAGGAAGTCAGAGAGGGATTGTTAAAATAGAAGAAATTTTAATAGTAGAACATTAAATAGTAAAATTTAATCTTCTTTTAGCAGTTCATATTTGGTTAAGCAATTAATATAAAATATGTTTTACTGCAGGATTCAAAAATTTCTTGAAAATCTTATCTAAATTTTTTAAAAAGATTAAAATGATATCTGCTATGCATATTTCAATGTATCATGTCAGAACTTAATTTCTCGAACGACCAAGTACAACGTGCTCGTGCAAGTTAAATATTTTTATTCATTTTAATTCTTTCATTGGTTTAGTAATTTTGGTGTTGCAAACGATCATTAAACTTTTTCTCTTCCATTTATTGTTTAATAAAATATCACATTTCTTTTTTATCACATGTCATACAGTGATGTGCTCAAAAAGACATTTTTCTAGGTTTTATTTGCTGTAGTCATTAACTCATTCTTGGTGGGTGTAAATTACTACTCAAATATTTTTTAAATTCTTAAGGTTTCTTTTCTTGCTTGTAGGATTTTTTTTATTGTTGTGTTTTCTTTCTTAAGAGTTTCTACATTACTTAATTGTATCAAACTTTCATGAATCGTGTTTTAAAGTTTAAAATACAGATGACGTAAGTATGACGTAAAATCTATTTTTACGTCATACTTACTTACATATTTTATCTTCACATATCAATGACTATAATTTAATAAGCGACTCTTTAAATACATTTTATACTTTTACCATTTGATTGGCGCAGTATAGCCAGATATGGCTCTTGTGCCAGTAAACCCCACAAAACCAAACCAAACCCTTCAATAAACCTTTTATCCCCCTTCTTTTCGCATAGAATTATCTTTCTTGGATAAAGATGCGAATGTCTTGCAATACTTTGACGAAAAATATAAATTCTTGGCGTGAGTCTAGCACTTCTGCTGGCTCATACTAAATTCCACGAATATTTATTTTGAACGCCTTTTCCCTGACCAATTGAAACCAGAATTTGACACGGAATTGGAAGTTCTAGTCACAAGATTACGTATAGACTGTCATTGACTTAAATAAGTTTCGATTATTACGTTTATGTTCCATGTCAAAGTACAAACTGACAGACTATCATTCCTTTTGGCAGATTTGTTTCAATTGTTAAGAATCTGCATTTTATTTGCTAAATTTGAGTCCTAAATTTTATCTGCATAGCTCATTACATTTTTAAATTACTGAGTACTCGGAATAGCAAGCCAAAGAAACAGACTTCTTGTGAACGTATTTCGTTCAAAATTTGATAGATATTTTCAATTATTTTCTAAAGTCGATAATTAAATTCCATTTGTCTAGCTCAAAGCATATCTGTTCATGTTTGCAGACAGATAAACTTAAAAATAATTGTTGTTTTTTTTTGTGTGAGAGAGCATGATGTTGTTTTGGTTTGGAGGCTTTAGTGTCTCCGAAATTTGAAGGCAAGAAATATTCGTTTTTTTCATTGGTAGATAGAGAGTCACCTGACCCATGACATTTGAGGTTTGTTTTGCCAGTATTATTTATTTAGGAAAATTATTATCAATAGCTTTTTGTTTGCCGTTTCTATGAAATGACGTCATCTTCCACTTTTTTTTCAATTTCTTACTTTTAAATAATTGGTCTCACGCTCAGAAAATTATCGTTTATAATTTTGTGAGATTAGAATCGTGAAGATTCGTCAAAATCGCTAGTTCGAATTTCTCTTTACTTCCTGTATCAAAAAGTTTAAAAAAAGGTCCATAGCTTAGTTGAATACAATGCTGGCTATTATGAACTAAATCCATGTATTTAAAGAAGCTCGTGCTAGAGTTGTATCCATTTAAGAAACTAATATTGAGTTGGATCAATTAAAGGAGCTAATAATGAATGAATTCATTTTGTCATACACATGAACGTATGATCTTGTCAGTTATCTGAAAAGTGTATTTTCCATCTTCATCAAGTGCAAATCTCGATTGGCGTACTATTTATGGCTGGACATTTATCATATTTATATCCGTAACATATTTCAATATGTTATCGACAAAAGGATTTTTGTAATTCGATTAGGCTTTTCTATATCTAGGAAATGGAGAGAAATTTTATCATTTTTTTTTTAAATTAGCATTGAAATAGTAGATGATGATTATCTTTTTTCTCTTTCTATCTTTTATCATTTTGTCTGTCTTTTAGACAATAAAATTTAAAAGTCCATTGCAGACTTTAATTGTTGCTAGATCACACTGCAAAAATCTGTGGAAGTGGTCTCCTGAAGACTTTTTGCATAAAGATATTATTAGAACGCCTTGTACATTGGTGTGCTGTAGTTACAAAATATTAACTTTTGATGGGAATTTAGCATTTTTACCGAATTTATTGTTTGATTTCTGATTATTAATCTTTGACATGCGAATAGTATACGAAAATCAAATTTGAATCTTAGATGTATGTTTTACTACAGATTGAAACAAACATTTGAGACAAATATGCACGTTTGATATATGAAAGTTTTTACGTTCACATATTTTTGAAAATGTAGATCTACAACCTGTCAGGCTCACAACTTGATGGGTGTCTACATTTTATAAATGTTAATATTTGAACGAATTTATCCATTTAATTTTCTTCATTTAGTGGTTATGTTAACTTATATTAGAAGCCGAAGACTAATTTCCTTTGAACGAATTGTATTCAAAATTTGATAGCAGCCTGTCCTACAGCCTGTCAGGCTCAGGACAGGCTTGATGGGTGTCTGCATTATAAATGTTAATATTTGAACGAATTTATCCATCTAATTATCCATTTTTAGCTATCATATTAACTTATATTCGATCAGCCGAAGACTAATTTCCTTTGAATGAATTTTATTCAAAATTTGATAGCAATCTACAAATTTGGTATAAAAACCGTACCTCATTTCTTCTCTTTAGTCCAATGCTTTTTTTTAGTTGTCTTTGTTATAGACAGATTAACATTTTCCAAAAATTTGCTTTTCCAAGTCTGTAACGTGGAGAGTCATCAAAAGTCTCGAGTTCTCTATACTATCCTGTATACGAGAAAGTAATTAATAATGGTCCTCGAACTTATTCAGATGCTTCTAAATTTCATAGAGATAACTCTGTCCTTTAAAATAATGCTTTAATTTCATTTTTGAAAACTATAAATCCAATCAATTTTTAACAAAATTATGCTTATTATTTCGAATATTTAATAATTTGTTTCTAAAAAGTCTTACTACCGCAAAAATATTCGAATATTTTTATAATACTATTAGAAATCAATAATATTATAATAGTTTGATAATTTAGCGCCAGCAAAATATCTGTAAGCAATATAAAGCAATTTTTCAAAGTTTCTAATGGTTCACCTTCTCCGCCCCCCATCTCTCTCTCTCACTCTCTCTCATTTTTTTTTATGGTCAGCACTTTTTACATCTTACTTTTCCTTTGCACATCTAGCTTTTGTACTTCATTCTCGAGGATTGACGGTTTAAAATCGTGATTTGTCTGTTAAAGTCCTTAATTAGAGAATGATTTATTGTCTTTAAGTTTCCTAATTACTTTGCTCTTATGTTGAAATTCACCTCTCACAAAAATGCTTTTAACACCCTATTTCCGTGTTCCAATTTTCTGAAGATAAAATTCTCCATCTCTCCCTTTTCCACAATATTATACGCCCTTCTAAAGCAAGACTGTTAAATTTACTCTCGTTCTCAGACGGGCATGATTCTAATAAAAATGCGATTATTTTCTCTAAGTTTAGCGGATATCTTACTGAGGTAGTTTTTTTTTCGTTCTCATAAATTTTTTTTCTAGATTTCCCGCGCAAGTCAGATGATGATAGGAACGCGGAAAAGTGTTTTTTGTTGAAGAAGTGGACATTCTTTTGATTCTCAAACAGGATTTCAATCTAAATTTTCTAACGAAATCTCTTATCTCATTAGCTTTGTTGGAAAACCTTTTTATCATTTTTCCTCGTTAGTTTCTTTTTGTTTCAATTGCATTTATTGCACTGTAAACGATTGTATGAAATTGCTTTATCGATTTAACTATACTTAAAAATGATCAACTTTTTTTATACCGAATTCTAATGAGTATTTGAACGTTGTTTTTCATTTCTTTATTAAATAAATGGTATGTAAAGTGTACATATCGTGTACACGAAGTAGTGCACAATATGTACGAAGAATTGTATAATTTTGTGGACACGAAGCAGAAATAAAACATCATGACATAATAATAGTTGAAAGGAAAAGCCGCAATCTTCAATTTTATTGATAAATTTACTGCTGTCTGAAAAATCTTGACAAACTTTTTTTCTCCGTCTAATTGCATTTGATTTTTTTAAAAATAACCAATCAAATTTTTTTTAAAAAATCCTTTTTAATTTTGTTTTGAGTCGAATATATATATATATATATATATATATATATATATATATATA
>JAOUZG010031484.1:1395797-1422506 GCA_026289955.1 Argiope argentata | reverse complement strand
ATATGTTTGAAATTCCGTTTTATCTACAGCCCGTTCAGCTTTTATAAATCCTGAAATGCCCTAAAATTTTTGGAAGTTATTATGCTTTTGTCTTTAAAATTTTTTGTTTACTTTCAAAATGAATTTCGTGGGCCATTAAAATGATTCATTAGGGAAAAAAATTATTACCTATTCCTACTCTTGTTTTTCATCAAATTTCTTTTGTGGAACATTTTTTGTGGTAAATTGTGATTGATATTCTTTTGTGTGTGGATTTTTGTCTTTTTAAAAGTACATTGATATTGTTTTAGTCCAATTTTTTATACCATATTTTACAGGTATTTTAAATAATTTGAACTGAATGAAATCTTTAAAATTTCGTGTGCTTTATCTCTGCTGTCTTTATATTTTTGACGTGATTTCTTGTATGTCTCGGGAGGCTGTACGCGTTTTTAAAATTATTTAGATATTGTTGAATAAATTAGTTTACTGAACTTAAAAATTTTAAATAAAGTCGCATACTTTAGCTCGTATTATATAAATATCTAGTTTCTAGACTTGAAAATGTATTGCTGCATTAATCTAACATTACGTCATTTTTAAGTTTTCGAAAAGATTGTATAAAGAAGTATGCAAGGATTGTAAAAGAATAATGAAGATAACGAAAGAAACGTCAACTTATTTATTAAAAATACTTTTTATTAATTTTTTTTCTTGTCCGAAATAGACTAAATAAATATTTTTTTATTATTCAGTTATCGAATACTAATACCAAAATTAGTTTGAGCAAATGCTAACCAAATAAATAATCGAAATGTGAATAAAATAAATTATCTTTGAATTTTTTTTTAAGTCTGCTTTTGAGGTCGAAATCGTGTCAACATTTTTGAGATGATATTATAATGCGGGAAATGATTGTAGCAATGTTAAATCTTTTGGTAAATATTTTTTATAGTTTTAAACAAATCATTTATGCTAAAGCTAGGTTTGCTCTTTTTTTAGTGTAAATTAAAGTTAAAATGTTTGGTATGTACTTTTTGAATATAATGTTTAATATGACAGAGAATATCCTAATACAAAGAAACTTTGCGTTATTTAATTAATTATTTTTATTTTTTAGATATGTTGAAAAATAAAAAATGTTTACCACTTATCATCTATTAATATCACATTATTTTAGTCACATTAAATATAAAATATTTGAATGTAGCTAGATGTGAAAGAAAAGGCTTCGATACGAAGGCTGAAGATATTTAATCATTATTTTCAATTGTAATTAATGTAGTTAAGGGAATTGACACAAAAAATAATGTTATAAGCAAATTCTATTTTTTGCATTCATGTGTTCACAATGTTCTTGATTTAATAAGTGCTAGATTTCGCCTATTGCAGTTTCATTAATGAAAACATAAATAATAAAATATCTTTTATTAAAATTTTGTATACTTTTTTGTTATGGTAAAATTCCATAAATTTCTTTTTTAATAAATAAACATTGTCTTTTTGAATAAAATGCATGTTCAGAAAAACAAAATTTACGTCAATAGTTGTTAATCAATATACAATTTGTGTAATGTATATTTGATTAAGCAAGAATCGTGTTGTCATAGACTTCTTGAGAGGAACGAATTGTTCCATGCTTTAATAATAATCATAAAATATCTTCGGTTTTAATCGATAGGTTCATTATCCGATTTATTTCCTAAGCCTTTAAATGTTTGGCGCAATCAATATGGATAGTTAAAAGTTGATTTTTAATCATTTTTGTATAAGAAAACATCTCTTCGCACCCATCTTCTATTTCTTAGAACTAGAATAATTCTATTATATAGAAGTAATAACTATAGAAGTTATAATTATCTCTATTCTGAAGTAAAAAGTGAAATATTGTTGGCTTTAGCTCGCTCTTTGGACCCAAATTAAGAAGTTCATTCTTATTATTATTTAAAAGACTTCGGGATTTTCAACGGTAATAGTTTCCATAGAAAAAAATCCATAGACTCAAATATGATAAGCTGACTTAATTGAAAATTCAGCTTCATTCTTTACTACATTTTTTATCACGATTCTTCTTTTCTCAGTTGAGGACCTGCCATTATTTCCTAGATATTATTCTTTTTATCCCTTGGATCTTTAAATTAATTGTCTTTCTCTCTTTTTATGTACAAGGGTTGACATCTGAAAAAAATGTTGTATGATAAAAAAGAAATTAAGAGTTGGAGAAACCGAAAAGCTGTCTCTCTTTGTACATTTTGCCGCTGATTTTAAATTCCCTCTAAGTACCGGGCCGGAAATTGGAGTTCTTTCTTATCTGGTCAGCTTCAGAGGCAGAGAGAGAAAGAGAGACTGGCATTATTCGGGGAGTCTGTTCAGTGTCAGAGGTAGAAATCCCTAACGAAGTTAACACCACTAGTTGCAGAACTTGGCGCCTAAGTTATCTACTTCCTACTTCCCCTATCTCCCGTTCTGATAATTTTTATTTCCTTTTTAACACACACTACACTTTTTAAGGGTCTCTTTCGATGTGCTTTGATAAATACTTCGGGTTATGTTTTTAAATTTGTCTGCCTCTTTTTTTCAAAGGTCTTTATCCTGAAGCGACCGGAGATTTTTGTTTCCCATTCATCTTTTTCTGTAATTATAAAGCAAAATTAAGAACTGCCCTTTTTTTTTTCAGAAACTATCATTTGGCAGAGTATTTTATTAATTTGGGATCGTTTATTATTTTCTGTTGTTTAAATGTTCTAATTTCGTTTATAATTCCATTTTTTTTTAAATCTGGAGTTGTAAAATTCCTGTAAAATTACAGTTTTTAATAGTTTATTTTGGGAATATTTTCTCATTTTTTTCCATTTAATTTTTATGTTTTACTTACATGGGGAAATATGATTTTAGTCCCCCAAAAAGATAAATACACTTCTCTATGATGCATCAAATGAATTTACAATTTGTATTAACTTATTTCATTCGAGTATTACTTTCGTACTCAAAGAACCTCAAAATTATTATTATCATTTTTTTTAAAAGAAAATATGCTACAGACAGCACTGAAATAGAATATTGCTGTACAAATTTTTCCACTTTTTCTTTTTGAGCCACTTATAAATTTTCAAATAAAATTTTAACGCAGTCTAATGTTAGTTTAATCTAATGCTATATTCTAAAAGAAACCAGTTTTAATTATCATTTAATACATTCGTAGAGATTACTTGAAAAAGTACAAAGGGACTCTGAAGCTTTTTTACGGGGAAAATGCATTTGTTTTTCTTAGTTTTACTAGTTTTGAATTTATATAATTATCACATTTTTAAAAGAGGTGACATTTTTTATAATTATTTTTTTCATATTTTATAAGAAATATTGCAATCGTCTTTCATGTAATATTTACAATTTTAAAATTATTCGCGTATAGTTTAATCCTGGATAAATAGAAAATTTCGTCCTGGTATAACCTATTTTCTTTTTTTCGGAAAAAGTCCTTTAGGATATTGCTCAAACATCCACCCAACAAATCCAAAATGACGTACTATTGTAGTTAATTGAAATATTCGATTAGCTACTTGCTTTAGCCGTCCGATTCAGTGATGCAGTTAAGTTCTATTTTGTAATGCGATTTCATTGTAATTTTTAAAATTACCGTGCTTAAATTTCAACTCTTAATAAGTATCTTCAACTAAAATATCGCGCTTTACTTTCCGCGATATTTTAGATAAATTTAATGACACAATTATTAAAATTATGTTTTATTGCACTAGATTTAATTTTTTTTTCTTTTAAATAGTTTTTAGAAGGAAATGCTGAAATTCAAATTCTGTCTCGAAAATTTGTTAGTTAATTACGTTTTATTGGAATATTTGCTTTTTGGATTCAGATTGTATTACTTCCAATGAATTGAATTTGAACTAAAAGTTGTTTTTTTTTAATTATTGTTCTAACCAAATTACCTTCAAATACCCTTTGAAAATTAGAAAACAGCAACATCGTTATTTAAATGAAACCGATCTTGTTATCATTACGAACTTTGAAGATTTACTAAAGAAGTTTCCCTTTGTATTTGGTTCTTGGTTGAGGATGATTCTTTTTAAACTAGGATTTACGTGTCTAAATTCGGTACAAAATTTAGTTATTATTAGTTATTTTAATCTATTTTTGGGACAAATTATTCTATAAATCTAATTTATATTAGAACGAATTATCTTTTACGTTTTTTTCAGCTATTTTGCCATTATTATTGTTATTATATTTTATAATGGAGAGGAGATCTTAGAAGGTATTGAAACAAAAATATATTGAAAATTATTGGTTTGAATGTTTGTTTAACTTCAAAAAAAGTTCATTATTCAAAAGAAACGTTTTTGGATCATTTTTTTTTTCGACGACAATCAGCTTTTTGCATCTTCATCGCTGCTACCAATCACTGACCAGTGAAATTCAAGAAGCATTTTATTCCTAATTAACTAGTATTTATAATGAGGATTGTCTTTCGGCTTATTAGTAAAGTATAAATAACTATCGAAGTTAATAAATTTTATCAAAATTAAATCGCTTAATTTGAACGAATCTAGTGCGAGTAAACTTATGAGGAAACGTCAAATGCTCTAAAAAATAAATAAATTTTTTAAATTTTTTTTTAAATTATCCATTCAATTATTCATTTTCTTCTTTTTTTAAGAACTTGTTTTTCCGGTTGTTACCCAAATAAATAAAAGTTTATTTAAAAAGGTTACAAAATTTTTAAATAATTTTGGATTGGAAAATATTTATATTTTTTTCGAATTTTACGTATTTTTTTTTAAAACGAGTTGCTATGCGGAGAAATGTTTTCAAGAAAAAAGTAATTTTAATCATATAATTCAAATTTTATTTCAAATATAAATTAACTGATGAAGTTATATTGTTATGTTTCTTATATTTAATCATTCTTACAGAAATAGAAATATTTATTAAAATATATATTCAAAAACATTTTATTTTCTTCAGATGCTATATGAATTACTTTCATAAATGTGGCGACATTTTAAGGAATCTTATATTAATTTTCAGAAATAAGTATTATAGATGAAAGTAAATAATTAAAATATTTTTAATTTTTAAACTAAACAGAATTTTTTAAATATCTAAAAAGCACAAAAGAATTCCTTTTGTGTTTAATTTCGTTATGTTTTTGCTTCCCTATGAATTTACAAATTTTAATAAAATATGGTTGTTGTTTTTTTGGAGCTATGGTGTACAAAAGAATAATTTGTAAGTTATTGGACAACAGTGAAAAATACCAAATTATTTCCCTGTTATATTTTGTATCTTGAAATAAGATTTGAATCCTACGTATTGAATGTAAAATAATGCAATATGGGAATTTTCTGCTAACTAATTTTAAAATATCACAAAACTCTAATTTTTCTTATAAAAGGACTCGAATATATTCATGGAAAATAACGAATGCTCTTTTTTATAATTGCATTTGTTAGCATTCTTTTCCCTTTTTTCCCTCCTTAATTCCTTTTAACAAGGTCTCTTGGGGTATTACAGCTGTCACTCGAAACTTTTGACCGCTTATCCACGGCTTTAAAGTTTTCCCCCGGCGACTTGTTAACTTGTCTTCTAACTTTTTTTTCATCCCTTCGCATTTGTTTTGCTTTTATTTTGTGTCCTTTTTCGCTTCCTGTTGTGCGAGACTTGGGATCCTATTACTTGTTTAATGACGGAAGTGATACACTTAAACTTTTGGCCATCCAATGACGTAATTCAGATTAACCAAGAATTTGAATTTCACTGAAATGATGCTTTTGTATGAAGTATTTGCAATGGTGAAAACTTACAATGGGTACTATTATTAGTAATTCGTTTCAAATTGAATGCCTTGTTCTTATTTTTTAAATTTATGATTATTGATATTATTCTGATATAATCGTCCTTTAAGTTTAAAATGTTTTGTCTCCTTTATAAATAAAACGATAGGGTATTTAAATTTAAGGGTAGGCAAACTAAGTGGGCCTTTTGAGAAGTGATTAGTAAATTTTTGTTTATGGTGATTGAAATAAATAAAATTAAGAAATGTAAAGAATAATTGCCAAATAAAGACCAATTGCAATACGCTCCCTAGCAATGATAAAATTAAGAGTTTTTGGAAGTGCAATGTGCATTAAAAGATTACTATTTAAACACTTTAATGTTTTATTTTCCCCTAGAAACATTGTAATGCCATTTAAATAAAAAAAAGAAATTTAATATATTTTTCTATTCTTGAATAATGTGGATGTTATATTATTATTTTATTTTATAAGTAATAGATTAAAACTGTAACCATAACATATTGTGCATTGTTATTTATTTAAAAAGGGGGGAGGGCAATGTAAAATTGTATTTTTGGATAAATCCAAACCGATAGTGCGCGAAAGAAAGGCGAATTAACTTGAACCTTTTAAATAATAATCATTGATTTTAGGATTTTTGTTACTTCTCTAGATTTTATTTATGCATTCTTTATATAAATGTAGGTATAAAAATTATATTCAAAAACTCTGTCAATCATTTTTAATTATAGTTTTCAATAAGTAATTCAAAACATTTCTCCAATATTGAATATTATACTGTTCCATTAATGCCCTTCATTTATTTATAAACTGCCTTATCTAACTTAGGCAGTAATTGGGTTCTGTAATGGATTGTAAATTCCGATGATCCATTTCCATTTTTATACAACTTTCTGATTTTGTAACTTTGCTGTCCTTTAAATTTTTTCATCAAATTTCTGTCATCACATAAAATTCTATTTTTCTTCGTTTGAACTATGCGACAGCAGTCTCGTGTCTCAGGAGGGTAGGGGGATCTTCCCTCTTGCCCCGTGTCGCGTGCAGAACTGCGACCTTAGACCTTATGCTCGTTAGCTAAACAGAAACATATCAACTGGGTGCTGAAGTCTCACTCTCATCTTTCCCCTGATTTTTTCTTCCGATTTTCTGTTTCAACCTAGATAATGTATTGTTTGTTATTCCCGTTAAAAAGTTGGAACATATATATTATAAAAAGTTGAAATACCCTTTTAAAATCTTTTGGCGTTCCTTTTCTATAGTTATAATAACGTACGATAATTTTTCAGTCGTTTAAAAATTTTCATAATTTTTTTTGATAACATTCGGACTAGTCATTATAATTCATTAATTGGAACTCAGTTGTTTTTATTAATTGAAATTGCCTTTGATTTTGCGATATATGATTCAAAATTTTTAAACCTAAATATAATTATGGATTTGCATTCTATTTAAAAAAAATCTGAAATAACGTTTCAAATATATCAATTTTACGTACAGCTTTTCACATGTATTGAATTTTCCTAAGTTATGGAATAAAGGATGTAATTTCTAAATTTAGAAACTTCATTAATAATTTAATTATATTTTTATTGTAGATATATTGCCCATGATATTTCAAAAATAACGTACTAGGGACTTTTAACATCCAATTTCTTTATACAATTCTCTGAATTACTTTGATGGGATTTTCCATTGTCATTGGAATATTCTTTGTGGGATTCCAATTTTTGCCTAGCCAGTTTTATTCTGACGTAAGGACAGAAGCTTTTCGTAGTATATTCTACTGGAATTTGAGACCCATAATTTTTTTTAGGAGAAGTTGTTAAAAACTAAAAGTTATTTCAAAAGATGGCGATAATTTTAAACTAACTTTTTGTGTTAATAAAATGTTGTGTTAATCCGTTATTTTTCCCTGAAAAAGTTTTTTAATATCACATTTCAATTTTGCAATAATTATTTCAACTTTCATCGGAAATGTTTCCGAAAAGTTTTTTTTAAAATCCGAATAAGAGAATTTGTGTTCAATTAGTATTTGTATTTTTTATTTAATGGGTATAATATATAATTGATATAACACATATGTTTTAACTCATTGTAAAAATGAATATAAGCTTAATTTTATGACGCAAGTAAATGCAGTTATTTTTCCTGCAAGATTTATTTTTATCCAATTTCCAAATATTGTATAGAAGGATACAAATTTTTTACTTCAAGAACAAAGCAGAATTTTACTAATAATTTTGTGAAAACACTTTAAACATTCTTAAAATTCTTAAAAATTATATGCTTGTATGAAAAAAGACTAAACTGAAAAAAACATGTATTTGGTTAATCATAAAAATGAATTAAATATTTAAAATTTTGGGTCTTTTTTTTTAAATAAAAAAGATTAAGAGTATGAAACATTATCACATTTTTCTTCTGAACTATTAGTAAAACAAATTTAAAGATCTTAAATGCACTTTAATAGTCTCATATATTGCTAAATTCATTTAATTGAAGAAAATTTATTCATAAATTCGTTTTATGGTTCAATAATCAGTCATTTTTGTATCGGGGCGATATTCCTAATATTTTTAATCAGTTTAAATTTTATTTTTCTTATTTACAATTATATCTTCAAACTACCCTACAAAAAAATCTCACCAATTTATCAAGAGAGCTTTGCTGAACATTAGTTTGTTAAATATTCATAGAATATAACTAAAGTTTAAGTAACGAATTTTAAAAAAATGAAACCTTTGAGGTCAATTAAAACATATTAATTAACTAAAATTCAATAATTTATCCGTTATTTCAAAACTATGTTGCATCCATCTAAAAATCTTAGGTCAAATTGAGAAGAACTAAAAATTGTTGATGCAATTGAATTGGGCATAGTTGTAAACCGTGCATTTATAAATTTTCCTTGGTTCATTATAAGTTTGGTGATTAGTGCTAATATAAAGACAACACGTGTCGTCTGCGTGTATATAGTTTTAAAAACTTCCCCTTTCTTTCCTTCTATTGTTAAATGTTTATAAAATAACTAAGCCACGTTGGCTTGTCCTTCTAAGATTGACTAATTCTTCATTGTTATTATGCAAGGAAACTGTCACGATTAATTGTTTCCTAGAATATCCTTGTAACGATTTTTATATCTATATTTTTCCATTACTTGCAGTTTTTATTAATTTCCAACATGTATTCTTTAATATGATATTGACTGTATTTCCAAAAAAGAAAATTTCCTTTTGGAGGATTACAAAGAGTTTGAAAGATAAAAGTATCACTCGGAATAAAGATGATTTTGAAATACACTTTCCTTTTGACAAATTGTCGAATCAAAAATTGTGTTTTTTGCGAAAAATCAAAATTTCACCTGCTGTATGGATCTATTTAATTATTTTAAAGCACAATTGATATCGCTCTCTTATTGCTCCTTTTAGATAAGCTATTTGATTTTTTAAATAATTACTGTTTAAATTTAACGTACATTTATTTATTTGTACTTGAATGAAAAGGTTATTGAATGATACAAAATTAACTATTAAGATATAATTTTTTTAAAAATGCCAAATTACATGAGTTATATATTGTTAAAATATTATAAGTATGATCAAGTTAATTTCTTTTTAAATCTATCTGTTTTTTACAACTTTTGATGCTTTTACAAAAGAAAATTTTTTATATGCTTTTAAAAAAAATGCTTTGTAGGTATTGGTTCTTGTAATATACTGTTATATATTTTAATTTAATTTTAAAATGGAACCTTGAATGAAAGTGAATTGCTGTTTCAATCGCGTCTCATTTATCTCATTCGGAGCTTCATTTTACAGCAAAAAGATTGGAAATTACCTTGAAATCTAACTAACTTTTTAATAGTTTTAATTTATACATCTAAAAATCAGTCATATTTTGAAATTTTAGCTTGGATTTAGCATTTTTTAATTTATCTCTTTCGAATGTTATAAAAGATAAGTCTATTTTAAAAAATGATAAATATAAGCTGTTTATGTTTTATGAGCAATTAAAATCGTATAAATTAATCTATAAATAACAGAATTTGTTATAAGTTTACGAACTAACACAATTTTATTTAAGTCATAATGTTTAAAAAATTATTAAATTGGTTTTGATAATTTCAAGTACTTTCTTATTTAAATTATCCGATTGTTTTTACTACTTTTTTTTATGTTTTAATTCTACTTTAATTAGCTCTTTAAAAAGTGTGCATTTTTGATACCTTTTTTCCTGTAACTATTAAATTTTCAAATGAAATTTCAAAAGATAAAAAAATTAAGAGCTTTTTCTTCATTATAAACTAAAATACAGTATATTTTAAATATATATTTCTAATGTGATAAAAGGAAAAAAGAGAATAACAAAAGCAATATATCTACCTGGCTGTATTTCTGTACAAATCAAGCTGTACACATAAAGCTCTATACATTTATGACGAGCATCACTTCAAAACATTCAGAGTACATATTATATAAATTTAAATATCTAAGAAATCATCATTGCATCAAAGTTACACAATAGTTTCTCTATAATTTGCACATTAAAACAGTTCAATGTTCACTAAAAGCAAATGTACAAAACACACATAAAATCACTTTTATCGTTGTTATATCATCACAAGGTATTATATTGTTCTGTATCTAAACTGGGAAATATTCTATATTTTTTTCCAATTATCTAATATGATCATATTTTTTATGAATTGTAAATTTCGAGTATATATTGTAAATTGATAGTTGCGCAACACTCCACATCATTGTTCTTTTCAATAAAAACTTAGAAGCAATAAACATTTAACTGACTCCCTAAATTTTCATTTGATAAGATAAATACTGGAATTCAAAACAGAAATAATAAAACTTTTCAACACATCTCTAAACACTTTGTTTGCTCTGTAATTGTAATAATCAATTTTTGTTTTTTTTTAAAAAAATTGCACTAAATCCCACTTAAATAAATTTCGTTGCTTCATTTAATTTTGTTTCTCCTCCTTTGGGATAGGATTTTTTTAAGTGTCGCATGTTGTTTGCATCATCACAGTTTTTCGAAGGATCTTGGATTTGTGAGAAGTTCTCGCGTCAATCGCCAGCATTGCTTTGCAGCATTTTCGAGAGAACTCACCGATTTTCCCTTAAAGAGATCCAGTTGTGGCAGAAAATAGTGCGGGCATCTGCGGCATTGCAGACATGAAATGAGTTGCAAGAGGATGCCATTCAGTCGATCACCAAGACAAGTTTCGTCCCACTCTATTTCACGGGGGTGCTTCTCACACTCGTACAAAACGAGGGTTTTCATGTGGTAACTGGTCACAGGATTTCCTGGAAGATCTAGGTGTCGATCCCGCATCGTTTTCAGTATACTGAGGCATTTGCTGCGACATCCACCCTGTAGCAAACGGTTTTCTGCCTCACTGAAATTCAACACCCATGCATCCCCTTCCATTGAAGATTGTTTACCCTGCAGGGTGATACACTCTTTGGAGAGGAGATCAAATCCTTCAGTCTTGACTTCCGCGACTAAGTTCGGGTTCGGCCATGGAATTTGAGGTATTGGCCAGTGTGCCGCTGACCGTGGCCAAAGACCACTGCATCTGAAGGCTGGCGTGATCTGAACCACATAGCGCTCTCTGATCCTCAGCTTCACCTCCGTCGTGTCGGCCACCATCTTGACAATGTCTCTGTAACTGCATTTGTCACAGGCCTGAGCCACCAATGTTTGGAAACGGGACCGTATCTTTCTAGCAGACAAATATCCAGAAGCCGTAATGAATTCGACCCAAAGAGACATTGACCGTTTTCTACCATCGCTGAGTTTCAGTACTGCACATCCTGGCAAAGATCCGTCATCGACGAAGTTGAACACGCCCATCTGGTTCAGGTAAAGTACGACCTCGAATTCGGTTGGGGATATCACGTCGAAACCATCGTAGCGTCCGTTGCAGTCGTTCAGTGAAGAAATGAATCTGGGTTCCTGGACCTCGACCTCTTTCAGCACGTCTTGAACCACTTTGCATACCTCTCTCACTGCCTTGGCTATGTTGGCTTTGCGCACCTGTACTCGCTCGCCGTAGAATTTATTCAGTTGGTATAGAAGTTTGGATTGAGCAGAGAGCATATCGGGTGGGACCAGCATGTTTGGTGTTTTTTTATCAGTTGATTTTAACGATGCCTAGAAGTAGATGCGTTTGCTCTGAATGAAATGCGTCTTCTCTCTGCGATATCAAGTCCCTCTCTCCTCTGTTGTTTTACTTCTAGCTGAGGCTTCAATCTGATCTTAACGAGCTTCGCGAAGCGAGGGGGCGGGATCTTTTAACGCGACCACCGTCGGCATGCGCCTTGTGGTGGTTGCCGCCCATTCTTCTCCGCCGTGTCCAACCGCGCTCCGTCGATCGTTTTCCCCCGGATAACACATTACCTGCGTCCGCGTGTGGCTGCCATTGGTTCGTAGGTAACGACAGGGTCCACGACCTTTGATGGAGAGCACAGTTGAAAGGAGAAAAAAATACATTAAAAAAACAGTGGAGAAAATTGAAAGAGAGTCAGGCTATGGAAAATAAGGGGATAAGGTTGTCACGCTGGTGCTTTCTAATGAGACAAGTGTGAACAGTGAAGCCAAACCCCACTCGTAAAAGGGGGTGGAGCCGAGTGGCGTCTGTAGGCGAAACTTGACTTTTGGAGAAAGACACAGGTGAGTGATGATGGTCCCCCTATTGCTCTGCACAGTCTCTCATTCTTGTTTACTCACGCGTTGTATGCTAATCCTGTGTTTGTTTTCAACTTTGCTGGAAAAGAAGGGAGGAGGGGAATAGGAAAAAAGGCGATCTAAAATTTAAATATAGATATCTGCATGGCTCTTTTGTTATTATTTTTAATGTGTCAGTAAAAAAGGAATGTTTTCGTTTATGGAAGCTTATGGTTATAGCATAGTTTCAGTGGTGCTTTTTATGCAAACGCATCGTCTTTTTAATTTAAAAGTATTTGCTTGTTGAAAAAAAAATCGCTGCTTATGAAAAGGTGAATTTGTGCTATAGTAATAGTAATAAATTGATCTTAATTTTGAATTAATTTCTTAAACTGTATACATCTGGTTTTGTTCAGATGTGTGCCCTAGAATATCTAATGTGATCTGCTATAAAAAATATTAAACATTAAATGTACTGATTTATACATCCTCTCTTATATAATTTTTATGCCCAAAATGAGATTAATGATTATATTTAACTTTTAAATCTCAGGAATATTTGGTAATTTACACAATTGTTGTTTGATATAGTTGTGTAAATTTTCATTATCTCACTTCTCTTTGTATGAAATATCAAATTGAACGAATCTATGAGGAAAAACGAACGCTGTTATGTTTTGTATTTTTACATTGTTGAGTGAATTTTCAACATCGAGTTTTTATTTCTAAAATATGTCTCTAACACAATGTTTTCCTATGAACTGAGGGCATAAAAATTACATTTATGTTATTTAGCTTCTACTTTAAAAAAAGCTTTTCAAATTCCTTTATTTTTAAAATGTCACTTTCAAAATTCTTGTTGTATTTCTCAATTTAGAAGAAATGCTCTCCATTATCTTTTTTTATATATAATTACATTTTAATAAAGTATTACCGTTTTTATTTGAAAATTACATTTCTAGGTAAGCTGATTGATTAAAAATTTGAAGGCCGGCTTAAAAATAAAAAATATTTTTACATTGTATGTAGTTAATGCGTTAATCTTCCTAAAATAAGTTTGTATTTCATTTTCTTGTTTAAAATGTTTGATAATATTAACATTCATTTAAAATGAATGGTTTTGAAATGCTCAAAACTTAATTTCACATGAAATCTTAAGAAAAGATTTTAAGAATGCGGAAAAGTGACTATGAGATAAATAGCATTCTCAAATTTGCTATTTCTATAACCAAACATTTCTCACCTGCATTTATGCTACTTTTAAAAATAATTTTTCGAATTTTCTTAATTCTTTCCTCTGGTTCTTTCAGAAAATCGACAGCACTATTGGTTTTCATGATTTGATTAGTTTAAAACAATGTAAACAAATTTTTACCATTGTGTGTAATAAACTGTTTTCGATAATTTTTTACTGATAAAGCAATTAAAAGTTAATTTTTGTGTTCCACCTCCAAAAATTTCGAGTTTTTAACTTTATGTTTCACTTATTTTTCCTGCGTAATTTTTAAGTATCGATTTTGTGGTGTTCATTAGTTTTTCTTCCAATTATTTTATTCATAAAAAAGCAAATTTTTCTTAAATTTGATTTAAAAGTTTTTGTAAAATTAAAGTAGAGAAACGAGAATATATATATATATATAAATGAATGTTTAAACTTTTAAAGCGTAAAATTTTCAGTAAAAGAATTATTTTCAAATATCATTTTTCAATAACTATATTAAAAGAATTTATTTTGGATTTTTCAGCTTTTATTTTTATATTTAATGTTTTATAAAAGTTGAACAAGAAACATTTATATATTTCTTTTGCTTTATCATGGCTATCTGACTTATCAGTTTCAATCTTCGTATTTGTATGTAATTGTAGTTTGAAATTGTATATGCATTTTTTTATAAACTGATTGTCAAAACATTAAAGTGCAATTTTTTATTTTAGTAAAGTCTTTTTTAATATTGACATCTTCAGCTAAAAACATCTTATTAAATACAAGTTAGGACATATATATATATATATATATATATATATATATAAATGTGCTGAAATTAATTTGCATTTTTACTTATTTTTACATCTAAAATAATACAAGACTGGTGATGTTAATATTATATTAAACAAAAACTGAAGAAATAAAAATAAAAATCAAGTTTAAAAAGTTTGCATTAACCAAGTTCTACCGTAATAAAATATTTATTATTTTGCGCCTTTTACCCTTTTATAATTAATATTCTCCCTTAAAAATATGTACTCTTATTTTTCATTTGTACCGTATAAGTAATGGATATTTAATGTTAATAGATTTTGATTACTCCTTTTTGTCATTCATACTTTTATTTTCCATGTAAAGGACTTAATACAGAGGAATTGTGTGTTACCGTTTAATTGATTTCTAGAAGTTATATCCAAATAAAATTTTTGTATCTATTAGATCTTATGATTTTTTTTCATTGAATAGCATTATTGTACAGTTATGGTATAGTTGTTAAATTATTTCGCTTGTTATGTCAGAACATGATTGTTTTGAGAATGAGGTTTGTGGCGTCAGCAAAAATACGTTGGCGAAAAATAAAAATTTTATGATCTGCTCGAGCATCTGAAAAAAAGCAGCTTTTAATGATGCGTTGCCATAGCATTTACAAAAGCTCTGATTTTTTAAAAAAATAAGTTAATGACAATAGGAAATAAAAGCTAGAAAAATGTCATTTTGAGCACGTGATTATAGGAAATGTGATATATTTTTTAAACAATAGATGCGAGACAAAAGTTTTTTTAACTGTTTGCAATACTAAAGGGACTCATTCAAATGAAACCAGTTAAATGAATAAAAATATAATTAAACCTGCACGAGCACGTGGTGCTTGGCCGTTCAAGAAATGATGTTCTGACACGATACATTGAAATATGCATAGCAGATTTCATTTTAATCTTTTAAATCATGTGATTGATTCCCAAAAAATATATTTTTCCTATTTGATTTTGTGAATCTTTTATTAAATAGCATTATTGTACAGCTATGGTATAGTTGTTAACTTATCTCGCTTGTTTCTTTTTATAAGAATTTAAAATGTTTTGTACTTCTAAATGTATTTGTTTAATTAAATTAAGTACTGAAAAATCCTAAAGTATTTTAAAATGCTCTAAATAACAATACAGTTTTTTAAATTTTATAATATCGAAGTATTTATTTAGTACTCAATCTGTCTAATTTTCTTTCTATCTCGGTACCCTTCTCTTTCAGTCTTAAAAATCTCTCATTCAAACTGTAGGGCGCGAAGCAAAATTCGTGGGTGCAATATCCCCCTCTCTTTCGCATCGTTGTTTACGCTTTCGTTTTGTTTCCCCCAGTGTAGACACAGACTGACATTTATGAACCGAATTCCGCACTTAAGTGGCTTCAGACGGTCACCTGCTGCTTTCCCGCTGTTTTAAAACGGTCA
This sequence comes from Argiope argentata, assembly GCA_026289955.1. Taxonomy (NCBI): domain Eukaryota; kingdom Metazoa; phylum Arthropoda; class Arachnida; order Araneae; family Araneidae; genus Argiope; species Argiope argentata. Next base: position 1,406,596 of record JAOUZG010031484.1, on the reverse strand, counting down.
TCCATTTTCTTCCGATCTGTCTCAGAAACGTCGTTCCCGAAATTCGATGCTGGCATTACCTGTATCTCTGAAAGGAAGAGGCCGTGTCGTTATCAGCACCTACCATCGGCACCCCGCCGTGCGACCCCTTCCAGGTACTGTTCCTCGTAGTACCCGTGTGGCGCACACCTCGTGATAGTCATCGGGCGGACGCCAGCAGAAACGCGGGGAGCTGGCCCGGTGGCGGCACGGCGCTGCCATTTTCTCCGCAGTTCCATCGTTGTTTCGGGGAAGCTCGTTTTACAGGAACAGTAGTGTTTAGTTTTCACCACTGCTGATTTGAGATGAAGAAATCTCGATACATTTGTGTCAGCAGAGATTGCAGAATTTTGAGATTTCCGCCTAGTCAATTTTTTTTCTTTAATCATCGATATTAATTAATAAAAGTTTCTGTCCCATTCAATTTTTAATGTTCTCACTAGTTATGTTGTTTAGAATCAACATGCCATACCTAATTGAAAATAACAGAAAAACTAATACAGTTCTCACTAGATTGCGAGTTGGTCACACTCGATACTCACATCGTCATCTGCTGTTTGGTGAACAAGAACCAAAGTGTTCTCGGTGCAACTGCACTATGTCTGTCCAACATATACTTTCTGAATGCCCAAACGTTTATTCACATCGTTTACATTTTTTTTAGATCTAATAACATTACTTTATCCGCTTTACTTGGTAAAACCCCACATGGTAACCTATTAACTTTTTTAAAATCAGTTGGTTTTTATTCACATATTTAGTCTGTCTTCCCATGTAGGTTGTCTATTTCTTTATTCCACATTTTTTACTATAAAAAGTACTTTCGAAATTTTAATTTGAAGGAATTTTACTTAGACTGGCGCAGCATGGTCAAAACTATGGCTCTTGTGCCAAAAAACCAAACCAACCAACCATACCTATTGAATCTTGTATGATTCTGTAAAATTCTGCATTTGCCAATATCGAAATTATTTTATTTTTGTGTCTGTTTCTTTTACGACCTGGATAGCAAATATATATAACTAGCAATTTGTTCTCAAATAAAGAGTGTTTTTGTAATTAAATTTCAATTTTCAACTCCTCCATAAAACAAGCACTTTCCAAAACAGCTTTTATGAAACATTCAATTAACCGAAAACTGAATTTCGTTTAATGAAGCAGGTTTTAGAAAAATTAATAATAAATATAAGTGTATCAATCTTAGACATTAATAATAAATTTTTATATAGGGTAATTTATTCTATATATTTATGAAGTGTAGGGTTTTATGTAGGGTAACTAAAAAGAACGTAGTTTTTATTTCACGTTTTTTGGAAAACTGACTCACAGGAAATCGATTCTGTTTCTCTTGGAGTCATCATGCGATATATTGTTATGTTTATTTAACAAATATAATCATCTTCCTGATAAAATAAAATACTGATAATAAAACGAGTTATTGAAGCATGTTCAGGATTTATTCAGGATTTCAGATAAGTGGTTCATTTGTAAAACTAAATCAGATGCATTTTCACCCCTACCAATTTCGGTGAAGCTAGGTAGCATGTGGTATCTCTTTTAGGGTATACATAGAACTAAGATTCCATTAATGCTAGACCAGATTTTAATCAGATTATGTATGAATTGTTAAATATATGATTTAGTTTTACAAATGAACTACTTATCTGAAATCCTGATTATGCTCTTAACATGCTTTAATAACTCGTTTTATTATCAGTATTTTATTTTATCAGGAAGATGATTATATTTGTTGAATTAACATAAAAATATATCGCATGATGACTCCAAGGGAAACTGAATCGATTTGCTGTGAATTTCCAAAAACCTTGAAATAATAACTACGTTCTTTTTAGTTACCCTGTATAAAACCCTACCCTATATATATAGGGTAAGTTACCCTATATAAAAATGTATTATTAATGTTTAAGATTGATACACTTATATTTATAATTAATTTTTCTAACGCTTGCTTCATTAAACGAAATTCAGTTTTCAGTTAATTGAATGTTTCATAAAAGCTATCTTGGAATGTCCTTATTCTGTGCAGAAGTTGAAAAATGAAATTTAATTACAAAAACGCTCTTTATTTTAGAACAAAATAATAGTTTTATATTCTTTTCAAAGAGTCAAATCTCAATGTCAAATGATATCAATAATCATAATCAGTTCGTAAAAGTGAGTATCATCGTATTATGAAAAGTTCTGATGTTATAATAATCTTTATAACTTTGAGTACTAAGTGAACGATATTTATTTTTATAGCATTAAAAAAGATTAGAAATTTCTTCGGTATTTTCTAAAAAAGTTTCCGAAAAACATCTTCATTAAAGCGGCCATATTAAATTTTTATTTATGTCGCTTAAGAGTATATCTCAACTCCTCTGAGTATTACTATTTCTGCTAAACATTATAATTACTGCAAGCCATTTATGAGTTTAAATTTTTAAACTAGAAAATTTTTATACCTCTTAGAGTTAACACACTACTCTAAGACTAAATTTACTTCTTTGGTAAAAGTAGGGGGATGCACTCTCTTCTATTAGCAACCTTGCATTTTAAATAATATTAGGTTTCTCTTAACTTAATCCATTACCTTGCGAGTTTCAAAATTTTCAAGCCTCTGTATATATTTTTTATCTATTTGAAGTTATTTGTTTTCAACGATGTCCGACAAATTGAAAATCAGCATGACAGATGTATCTCGTTCGTAGAATTAAAACAAATTCAGTTTTTTCTCCCTCTTTATATCGTGATTGTTTATTAAATGTGAAAAAAAGTTTCAACATGTGTGATCGCTTAAGAAAGATTTATTGCTTTCCTTGTAGGAGTGATTGCTCCAGTCCTGCGGATTTGCTTAAACTCAGAATTTTATTTTACCATTTGCGTTTTTTGGGAAGTTAATTTCTTTGGATTGCGTTGTGGTCATACAATACGAATTTTGGTTTATATTGCTATAGAAATAATAATAAAGAAAACTACTAGAACATTAAAACACATTGCAAATTCCATTGGCTGTAGTTTCCTTTACCACACTTGCATAACTCAATGAAATACTTCTTAATAGGAATATCGTTAAAATAATTCTATCTTTATAATCTTTATTTACTTAATTTTTTTTAAAAAAAGGAGTGGAACTTTACTTTATAGAATGCGAGTGAAATAATTCCCTTGAAAGCCATTAAAGATAGGGTTTTTTAAAAGAAATTTGCATTGTCAGACATTTTTTCCTTTCTTAAATTTGCGTTAAATAATGTAATTCAATTAAGAGTTACTTTGATTAATTTAATAGTAATACTTTATAAGTATAAAATATTGTAATGAGTTTTCCCTTCTTTCTTGAGTTGCAATTTTGTACATCAGTTAAAATGACCATACATTATTTTAATAATTTATTATCTTAATTACAGTTTAAGCAATTTATCTTGATTAAGTTTGATTCCATGCAAGTATTCTCAACTGATTAGAATTTGATATAAAAAAACTTATAGAATTGTTTTCAATTATTTATGAGAAATTACAAATTGATGAATTAAAAATTTTAAATTTCGGCAATGAATAAAGCTAATGCGGTATTTTGAATTATTAAAAATAGATTATATAATTTTTAATGATAGTTAGTTAATCTTGGGGACAAATAAAATCGCAAAAATACCAGCAGCGTTATTGAAAAGAATACGAAAACGATAAATTTTTAAAAAGACTATTTTTAGTATACCATTAAAGATATTTTTTTCTTTAATTTTATGTATTTATTTTTGGCTTACATGCCGAAATCATATCTCATTCCATTTATTGACTTCGGAATCTTCTGAGTAATGATAAATATGAAGAATATTGTTGTAAACACTTTTATGCGTATAAAAATTAATACCATAGCCGAAGCTAATATAAAATAAAGAGAAGATTGAAAGCTGTTAAATGTAATATTGTACATCAATCAGAAATTTATGATTTTGCCATGACAAAATCGAAATATGTGTTTTCATGTGAGCAAAGTGCAAATGTGTTGCAATTTGCTGTATGTTTCGGTAGTTTGTACTTGAGAATGGTGGATATTTGCGGCGAGATTATATTAACAATGTAAGAGCCTATATTTTATAGATATATCATCATAATTAATGTTGTTGTGTTGTTGTTTTATCAGACGTCTTTATTCACATTCATAAAAATCCTTAAAAGGAAAAAGAACTCTGTAGTTTCTTTTAATATAAATTATTTATTATGCATAATAAATTCAATTTTATGAAGTCTAGAATTAAACGTTTTGCAATTTTGTGTTTTAACTGCAAGAGGATAGATTTCTTATGATTGTATTCTGCCTTACATCTAAATAGATATTTTGTTATGAAACAAGGATATCGAATTAAGTCATTTCAATTGAAAAAAAAAACAGTTCTAAAATTTCGAGAAATATCAAACATTTCTAAATGTTCGATCTGCACAAATACGGTTGTCAGTTATCTTAATGTAATTTATGAATGAACTGCGAAATACAGTTTTATTTTTAGCAAGTTTTTTTAAGTTGAATACTAAAACCAGTTTTCATATCTACTTTATTAACCTCATATCTTTGTCCTTAAAATTTCTTTCCCCTTTTTTTAATGTCTTTTTTAAAAGATATGAAATGAGATTATTTAATACTCGAAGCTGGAACTTTTTTGGGTCTGTCATTGAAAACCTTATTTAAATACTGAGTCCGTTTTGACATAGCCCATTGTGGATCTAAAAATAAATATTTCGCTTGTTAAAGATTTTGTCATTTCTACAAAGAAGAGTTTTATTTTTATTAATTCAAGATTATAAAATTCGGATATTAAAGCCAAGTAAATAATTGCAATTATTTTATACTGGTTATTATACGCAGTATTGTTCTGGTCAAAATATTTCCATAAGTCACTATTACATAAAATGTATTATTTTTTTAATAATCTTATTTAAAAAATTAAAAAGGAAATTTTAAGTTCTGCCTAGCATTTTTTAAATCTCCTAGATATTCTAAGAATCGCAAACTGCCCCAAACTATTTTTGAAAATCATCAAAAAAATTTTTTTTCAGCCTTCTTAATAACTTTTAGAGAATAATGCAAAAATTAATTTAACCTTACAAGTTTTTCTTAATGTAAATAAATGAAATGATTTAAAATAACCAATACATCTCCATTTAGTTAAAATAGCTAAATTGAACATAAGATAATCTTTTCTATTTTATTGCATTGTTTTTAAGTAATAAAAAATTAACATTTTAATTACTTATCTTGAAAAACTTCCTTTATTCTTTATATTACTGGAGAATTTTATTTCAAAATATTTTCATTCTTTTGAATTTCTGTGGCATGCTGGCTATTTCGAATGTTCTTTTATTTTTGTACATTTTTTAAATTATAACACCATAACATAATTTTTTTAAATTATAATTAAATAATAACAATTAATTATAACATGCGGATCATTTCAACAATTTTAAATTATTTAAAATATTATTTATACATATAATGATTTTGAAATTTTTTTTTACCAAACCCTCATTCAGAGATAAAATCAGATGAAGTGATTTAAATAAACAAAAAAAAAAAAAAAAAAATAAATAAAAATTATTTTAGAATTTTTAGTTATTTTACTCCTATTCAAATCGAATGAACAAATGGGCAAAATTTTAGATCGGTTTTGGATTTTGATAGCATGTTCTTTATATAGATCTTTTAAGTTTTCTTATGATTATTTAAATTTTTAAATATTTCCCTCATTTACATTTCAAGTGACTCCAATTAATAGGAAAAAAAACTTTCATTTGTTGCGTTTCGCCAAAATATAGATTTCTATTTTAAACGCCTTTTCCCTCCATTTATAAAGGATTAAAACTGGTATAACTTACTTTCTATGCATTTTACAGTCTGTAATTTACTTCTTCTTTTCTTATTTTATATTGTTCTCGTTAAAATTTTCAAGAGGGCGGGTATTGTTGGGTGACATTCGGTAACAAATTGGAATTGGGTTGTGGTAGGGGAATAAAATTTCCCCGAAATAGTAGATGTTTACTATCTTTCTTATAAATGAACTGTTTTGATAAAGTTTAGAATGATCTTCACATGATTACAAGTCTTTGTAATTGCTTAACGAGAACCCTTAGAAATTTTATATGCTATTGAACATATCCGTCAGCTTTAAAAAAATCTTGTTATTCGTATACCTGTTACTGAAAATTGTAAAACATGGGAGCTAAACATGAATCTCTGTTTTCAGATTCGCAGAAAGAGCAATATTGCATGAAGAAACCTGGTGTACTCATAATAAGAATAAAAAATAGCTGTAATGATATAACATCACATAAGGCACACACAAATATCCCTGCAATTGATGGGTGTTTTCAAGAGTTTAAAAAATACAGTAAACAATTCAGTGGACCAAGACATAATTATTGTAAAAAAATTTAAAAGGAGCTCATTTTCTGGAAAGTGATTCTATCATTTTGAATGGTACTTGCTCATTTTTAAAGGCTTGCTATTTCAAATAATTCAATGAAATCGTGTTTTTTTCTCTCGCAATTTAAAGTGTATGCTTTTTTTCCCAGTGTAATTCCCTTTCATCTTAGACGAAACAAATTTTTTTCGCCTTGCTTTCCGAATTTCTCTATTTTGATGTATTGTTTCACCAGTGTAGATGGATGAATGATTCTTTGAATGTTACAACAACATTCTAAATGCTGTACAATGTACGAGGAGAAAAAGAAGGGCGATTCTACTTTCTTCGAATTGTTATTCAAAGTGCTGTTCGTTAAAAAAAATATATATAATGTTCAGATCTTGTACTTGGAAGCAAACTTTTATAACATTTTTGTTACATGGAATGTTAAAACAACTAAATATAACAGTAATTATTATTGGAATTCTAACAGCTTTAATATTTAGTTTTGCATAGTTATTTTAAGTGATATTGGATTTTTTTTTTGTTAATATATAACTTTTATCTATTAATTTTAACTAGAAATTCTGTTTTATTTGCCGTCAGTGCAGTGTGATATTACTTTTAACTTCTTGAGTTGATATTTATTGCAAAACCTTTTGAACACGCTTTTAAAAGTGTTAAAGAATTTATCTTAATAACTGCTTCAGTGTCTGTTATTATTAGTGCCATCTCATTTTATTTCAGAAAGCTAAATGTTATTACATTTTAAATTAAATTCTAATTTACTAATTTATTCGTGAATAAGTGTAAAAAAATTTATTAAAAAATAACAACTTATAGTCCCTAGTGTTTTTTTTAAAATCTAGGGTCATATAATAATTGTAATTTGCTTTTTATCACATAATTGTTTATCGGTGTTTTACCAGCTTTAGTTTTCTACATTGTGTAACACTCATTTTCATTGTCTCTGATATTATCAATATTCGAAGAAAAAAAATATCCCTTTTCCGATTCTCATTTAATACTTCAAAACAGTTTTTTTTTTAAATCTTATAGATATATTGCAGATATTTAGTTGCTTAATAAAAATTGATTGTGTCTAATATTTTAACAAAATAGTGTGAATTTCGCTTCGGAAACGGAACTTTAATATTGAGGAGGGGGGAAGTACTAATGAAGAAAAATTCAGCTTGAATATTCTGTGTGATTTTATTTCTGCCTCACCCTCCCCCATATTACGTCTGTGGTATGACCTGCTTTCTAAACGAGGGGAGTAAAGTATGAGCGTATGAATAATACCTTCTCTTTATCCGATTTGGTGCAAAATGTGAAGCATATTTACTATTTTAATGTAAAAATCTCCTAATGGTCATTCTATATTGATACATTTTCAGAATTATCGTATTTTTATATACATACGAAAAGACTGACCTGCAGCTAATCAATCTTTTGATGAATCAAACGTTCATACAAATTATCGTTTCTAAATTCATACTGAGTAAATTATTATGTTCCTTAACCAAAAAGTGAAGATATAGATTTCTCGTTGGCGAATTTCGCCCAAAATTTAATAGAAAGATAAGACCACCTATTTAATCCCTTTTAAAACCACCTATATAATTTTGTCAGTGTGTAGCTGTGTGGTTCTCAAATTGTATGCCTAAGCGACATTGAGAATTTTTTATTATTATTTTTTTTCCATTATGACACTAAGAATTATTTTATGATTTTCCTAATTTTTTATTAGTCTTTATAGTCTTTCATTCACTTTCATAAATTGCTTCATTTTTGCAGATAAGCTACCATGGCTTCATATAATTAAGGAATGTTTTTTCAGAACGTTAATAACTATAATTTTACCTAGAATCTCTCCTTATATTATATGTATTTATTGTGGAGAAGAATATATTTTAGATTAGTTTATAATAATACATTAAAATAAAATTTAAGAGTGCTGAATCAGTTGAGTTTGGATATCAGTTTTAAAAAATCGTGTCTTTAATATTGAAATTGGGGGGGGGACTTATATTTGATACTTCTTATTTGTACGAACTCTGATTTTCGGCTGTTACTGTCACAAAAGATAGCTAAGCCTAATATAATTCTAAAATTTGAAAAAAAAATATGTTTTAATCATTAAGCTTATTCATCCTACTAATTATTATTTTTATTAAACTTTTTTTTCAATACATTTTTCCCTGTCTCAAATGTGTTTTATTTATAAATAACACAAAAACTCTAGATTAATATGTAAAAATATATATCTGTTGGAGTTTTAATAGGATATCTAAGGAAAAAAATGTCTCTATTTATGTAAGTCACAGATGATGATCTAAAAAGTTTGTTTAGATCTCCCGTTTTAATTCCATGCGTTTTTTAACTATCGCTTTCACAGACGGGCAAAATAATTCCTGAAATGGTTCACTCCTCATCCCCTTCCCCTTTCAAATAAATTCCTCTTCTGTCGGTGTTTTTTATGATAAGGGCATGTTTTAAATTATGAATGGTTCACTTACAAGATATTTTGCCCATTTCTTGCATTGCATTTTATCTTTGTTTTACTTCTGTTTTATCGAGGATTTTATCATTGTTTTATTCTTCATACCGCATATAGCTATGAAATTTTAGACATTTTGATATTTATCATGTAATTTTTATCATTACTGTCCATTTCAAACCATACGTTATGTTTTGGCACAGTATAGCCTAACCAATCTGTAGCATCATTAATTCCAATACCAACCTCCCTTACTTTCGAACTCAAGGTGATCTAAAACAAAGATGGCGAACCTTTATGGATCAGTGTGCCATTTTTTTTTCTAAAGAAATGATTTATGAGGTATAGACGTGCCGTCAAATAATTTTGACTTGTGATTATTGGTTAAATAGTAAAAATAAATACCATCAACTCAAAACTCTTTATTTACCACGAAAAAAATACACTTTGCACTCTATAGTAGTAGTAAAGGTTTCAGTTGTGTGCAATTCAAATTAAAGTAATATTAGTGTAACTTCTGTTGTTGCAGTTTAGATGACAAATATAGGATTGTAAGATGTTGCTTTTGGTAGAAGGCATGCTGAATTGGAGTCATTTGCCAAACGGTTTCTTAACGAATCTTTAATGTTATTCATCTGTGAAAATAAGGACTTATGGCATAGGTAGATGAAAATAGGGTTAAATAGCATGAGCGAGCTTCTCCAAACAGTTAAATGTGTCTGGAATCGAATTTTATGTTTCAATCAATTCCGACTTTTTCCTTTTTTCAATAAATTTTGTAATCCATTTTGAATTAGACTGGAAATCAGTCAGTTGCATTTCAAATTCTTCAATTTCTAGTCAACCTACTTGTGGCGCGTTCAGTTTATCAAAGAAGTCACATGAAACTGTTTTGATCTTTGACGTGCCCAAAATATGTTGCTTGCCATTGGTTTGTCATCTCTAGTCTAAAGCATGTCGTAAAAATTTTGTTGTCAAAAGATTTCTACTCTTATTCTTTATGTTTGAAAGGTAAATATAAAAACGGTTTCACTCTATTTCTAGGTGATTTTTACATACCTTTTTACTGTCAAATGATGAAAATAAACTAGTTATAGCTAAAGAAATTATTGACCAACAAAAATAACCGATCCTCACTGAACCTTCAGAGGGAATTTATCCTTTCTAATTTTGCTAGATGGGCTTAATAACTAGTTCACTTTCACTACATAATAATACATCCTATTTATTTCAACATTTTTTTTATTTGTAATCATTTAGTTTGCTAATGAGACCTCTAAACAAACAATATGCGTGCATTTAAAATTTTACATGCATTTCTGTAACTAATCCTAGTTTTCAAAAAACTGCTGGAATTTAATATTTTTTTTATTTTTGTAAACAGAATATAGGAAATAAAAATAAGAACTTCTACCCTCAGGTGCTCAGGAGCTCAAAGTACCCTCAGAAGCTACTGCCCCTTCCACTTCCCCCACCGTTGTAAAGCGGAATACGAGAACAAAAGAGATAGGAAAAGGCTTTATATAGAAAGCGTGTGGTTACCCTCTTCCATATAGACACAATTTACATATTCTGTTGTCAAAAATATTTTTTTTTATCTTAGAAATATCACTGTCTCTCTTTGAGAATCGAATTGTCTTAGTCGAATTAGATATTTTGTTAGCTTGTGTTAGTTTTCATTCTAATATAATAAACTTTTGTTTTGGACTCTTACTCAAAAGTGAATCTTTTATCTTGAAAACATTGAACTCATTTAATCTTTTATTATTTAAAGTATTAGACAATAATTGTATGAAGCTATAGTTTTGAAAAGAATACCGTGATTGTATATGTTTTCTAAAACAGTATATATATATATATATATATATATATATACTGTTTTA